>JBBPBX010031730.1:19662-29673 GCA_038048925.1 Garcialebias charrua | reverse complement strand
TCAAGACCTTGGGGGTGTATGCGGGATTAGGCCTTAAGGTGGCCTTTGACCCGTCAGGGGCGAATCTGGTACACATTGGATGTACAGACAATGCATGGAAGTCACCCACGCGTTTCGCCGAACAAAGTGCCAGGAGTAGAGCAGTTTTACAAGATAGTAAATCTATCTTAGCTTTGCTCAGTGGCTTGAATGGAGGGTCACAAAGAGCCCCCAGAACCAGGCCAAGATCCCAACCAGGGGTCAGGGTCCTGCTGGGTGGTTTGGTCTGAAGGACACCCCTCATAAACCTTATTATGATTGGATGTGCTCTGGGTGTCTTGTGTCCCCAGCCTTCGTGACAGGCTGAGATCGCTGATAGGAAAACTTTGATCGTTGAATAAGAACGACCTTTTTCCAGTAAATCCTGAAGGAAAGTCAGGAGTTGAGCCAAGTCGCATGCATAAGAAATAATGTTTCTTTCTGAGCACCAGGCTTCCAAAATGCGTCCCTTTTGTGCGTATAAAGATTGTGTTGAACCAGCACGGGCATTTTGTATGGTCAATACCACATTTTCTGGCAAGCCTGACGCCATCAACCTGTTCTTTTCAGCCAACAAGCTGAGGCTTTTGGTAGTTCCTGGCCTAAGTGGTTGTATTGCCCCTTCTGGTGACACAGAGGCTGTTAACCCCTGGGGGTCAACCAGATTGGGAAGGCTTTCTTGCTGATGTGCTCCCAAGTTACCCTGCTCAGGGTTGATTGAGGGCCGATGTAGCCTGTCAACTTTATTAGACAGGTTTGGAGCAGAAAATATATTTTCCTCCTCCAAATCTGGAGTTCTGTCGTGAGGCTGCGGGTTATGCAAACGAGCAGATCTCCTAACTCCAATCCGCTTCTTGGGATGGTCCAGTTTACTGGTCCTTTGCTTTAATGGAGCGTTGGTACCAGGCAAACCGACCGAGGTCCGTGTATCACCCTTTGGGGCAATTATTTTTGAAAGTAGTTTTGGATAAGCACAGAATGGGAAGAGACGTGCTGTCTGTGTACTGCTCGGGCATTTCATGTCCCTCGTTAATAACAAAGGAGCATCTGCACTGTGCGAGCGTGGGGGTGTACCTCCTGGTTTGGCAGACTTGAGATTATTAGAGATTAGCTGCCTGAGGGTGTCTGATGAAGCCTTCCCGTTGTCAGATTCTGTCAGCTTCTCTCTCTGAGGAGCTGACATGTCACGTGGTCGTCTGGTTAGTGTATTGGCTCTCCCGTTGTTCACAATAGAACTAGGGCTTGATTACATGATCATTCCTATTACCACGTGGGCGGGTGACCCTGTATTGTGGAAACATGGGCCTGGTTCATCAGGCACGTTTCTGTCTGTTGTCACAATTCGCCGAGGAGTCCCTATGTTTGGTCGCCTGGCGGGGGACAAACCTGTTTTTGCTCCATGCGTGCTCGGTACGAGGTGGGCCCTGCGGGGGTATTTGCCTGAGCTCCTCCTCGTATGCTGGCCGCTTCTGCGGTGGGGCACGGGTTGCTGAGTGGTGCAGAGACTACGCAGGTCTGCTACCAGCAGACTTCCTTAGGGGAGCGAAGCTTCTCCGGGGAATGCCCACCCGGAGAGCTTCCGTCTGTCTGCGTCTTTGGTCCAGCTTGGTCTGAATTCACTCCAAAGCTTTACCAAATAATCCCGCCGGCTCTATTGAGTGGTGGAGAAAAGGCACCTTCTGTCCCTCCGGGAGATCCGTCAGAGTCATCCAGAGGTGGCGGATCGAGATGACCACTTCCGCCATTCCCCTACCCTGTGCAACAGCAGCTGTCCTGTTATGAACCTGAGGGGGTTCAGAGTTTTTTTTTAAAAAACATCATTGTTGTGTTTAGGTTGGCTGCAGTCTGCTAAAGAAAGCACAAGCAGCCTGTAGCTGTACTTTTTTTCACTCAGCCTAATCAGGCTTGATTAGCTCAGGTGAAACACCTGTTGGCTCTCAACCTTTTAAATAGTCTGAGCTAAGACCTGAACACTGTGGAGCTTTGCTTAGAGCAATGGAGTTGTGAGAATGCTAGCTGAGGTTGGTGGACGCAAGCAAGGTGCTTTTTGGAGCTACTTGTGATCCTTGTTAAGGTAAATCAAGTTTGGTTTTCAAGGCTCAGTTCAACACTGAGCCTGTAGGAGCTGTAGAGCTGAATGTATGTGTGTTCCAGAGTGTTCTCCACCCACTCTGACCACTTTATGTTGTACTGCTTAAACAGTACATGTGGAGCAAAAGGGTTGCTGATGTGCAGCTCTAGTGTTTACTGGAGTTGTGTGTAGTGAAGGCTAGTGTAAGCTAGTGGAGGCTCGTTGTAACAAGTAAGGCTTGGTGAACGAGTGGTGGCTTATTGAAGCCTGTTAGAAAGTGTGAGAAGTCAGCTGAGTTCACTGGAACTACTGAAAAGACACTTTCAGGTAACTGTTGGTTGAGCACAGCCACTGGGCTGTGTTGAATAACTCTGGGAGATCTCAACCTCTCCCTGGTTTTTGTTGACCTGCTCCTGTTGGAGTTAGGGTAAGCTGGTGTGTACTCTTAAAGCCTAAAAATGGGTTGCTTAAGTAGTTGAGCTGTTTAAGCTCTTAAAACAACTCTAGTTATTAATTAGAGATCTGCTTGGGTAGAAGCACCTTAAGAGCCAATTGAATCTTTGGCTTAAACTTAGGAAGTGTGGGCCTGTGCCACCTAGGCTTGTGTAGTGATATAGCAAACTCATGTCCGTATGGGATGTGGGCCTCTCTGCATCTCTCTGGAACTCTCAGTGTTACACCTTCTTGAGGCCCTCAAGGAGACAAATGGACACTTATATTTTTACAATTATTATGAATTAATGGACACTAATTAATCAGATTGAACTTTCTCTTTAATGTGTGTTAATTCAGAATTGATCAAACAGTATTTTTGTCATTTCAATGATGATTTTACTAAAGCTGGTATATTTTAAATATGACAAAGTTAAGAGAACATCTCAGAATGATCGTGCTTTGAACTGTCTGCTCTATGCAGAATAAGTGTCTAAAGTTGAAGGAACAATCCTTCGTATTTGTTTGAACTGTTTTTGTTTCGAAGGAAAAGTGCTAGACATAGCTTGCTTTTGGTCTCCCGTCCTTTCTAAAAACAATGGCCCTCATGCACGAAAATGTTCGTATTCTTATCCTAAATTTCTCCTACTTTTGTTCGTACGAAGTGTTCGTACGAACATGCCACGTCAGATCCAACAAAGTCTTCTATCCACAGGAAACGTGTGTATATGAGCTGTGTAAATAATGATGAATCCCACCTGTTCTATTCACCTGCTCGTGCACGCGGGAGGTTATTTACATAATTCCCACCCCTCAAAACACCATATAAGGCCACGTTTCCTGCCTTCTGACAGCAGGAAGTGTCCATTCATTCAAACACATGAAGTAAAAGGAGGAACTTCACGCGTTCGGAGTTCTGCTCTCAGTGGCGCGGCTACCCCCACCCCCCGCAAGTGTCGGATGGTCAAATATCTTTAATTTTACTGTGTTACATTATAGTTTCACTTATTCAGAAGAGTGGCACCGCTACCCCCCACCCCCCCGCAAGTGTCGGATGTGGTTTTGAACAGAAGCATTAAAATGTCTCGAAACTACAGTTAACTTCATATTAATATTGTAGTGCATATCTTTTGTCTCCCGTGGGTCGTCCAGTATCAGAAATCAAGAATAAATGGTTTGATCTGAAAATGGCTTCAAACATCGCCGCAGCACAGACAGGAGTGGTCAAGGAATAGTCTGAGATGGATGGTCAATAAATGCCACGCTGCGCAAGACGCGTGCCAACATGTTTTGCAGCACAAAGCCCCGCATCCTTTCTGTGCGATGTTGGAAACAAAAACCCCTGTTCCTGGACTCAGAGTGCACGTGTGTCGCAGAAAGTGGTCCAGACTGGTGGGTCTGCTGGTCTCACTGGTCTAGACGCCTGCCCCACCGCGCTTCTCCTCCATAGCAGCTCGGTTCTTCAGTGCGCGCGGCTCACGGCTCCATCGCCTGCACAACGCGGCGCACGGAGCTGAGGGCGAAGGTGATGGAGGCGGAGGAGGGGGGAAGAGGAGGTGGGGGTGGCACACACGCGCAGGTTCCACTCGGCTCGGAACAGATCGGTACTTTGGGCACTTCTTTTTTATGTGTGGCTGAGAGGGAGATGGACGCACGGTGGAGCAGCGCATGAGGACGTGGGGTCAGCAGCTTTTCTCATGCGCGCTCCTCCTGGTCATCGCGCAACCACATTCTGCAGGTTATATTTCGAATCAGATATAATAATCTATTGCTCCGATGGTGTTCGCACAGCAGTCCAGCAATAGCATGAAAATCAGTCTTAATCCGTACTTGTTCTGCGGCGGTGTGGGGATTTTATGTACCTGGGTGTTAATATGAGGAGCGGCTTTGATGACCAAGGGGAGCGCACGACTCATGAAGCCTGCGCGACACACCAGACAAATTAAACTTAAAATTATAATTCTAGTTCAAACAGAATAACCTATTGTCAAAAACAATTGTGGTGCGTGACTTTTTTAAACTCAAAATATTTTCTAAATAACGAAATATGAAGTTATTAGTGGAGAAATCCCGTCTGGATGACAGCAGACTGACGCTCCTAAAATATACGACAGGTCCGGACCACTCGTAAATTTTGTTCGTATCTGAAAAAAATCGTAGGATACGAAAACATTGTTGAATGCCACAAATGATCCTAAATCACTCGTACGAACAGTTTAAGAACAAATCTGTGCGTACGAACGGTTCGTGCATGAGGGCCAATATGCCGAACAGCAGCACGAACAGAGTCTATGTGAGCAGAGGAGTACGAATGAACACAGCAACATGAAACAGATCAGCAGCAACATGAAACAGATCAGCAGCAACATGAAACAGATCAGCAGCAACATGAAACAGATCAGCAGCAACATGAAACAGATCAGCAGCAACATGAAACAGATCAGCAGCAACATGAAACAGATCAGCAGCAACATGAAACAGATCAGCAGCAACATGAAACAGATCAGCAGCAACATGAAACGGATCAGCAGCAACATGATGTGATTTTTCACAGTGATTATTCTGGTTAGATATTCACGAGTCTAACAGCCTCAGAGTAGAAGCTGTTCCTCAGTCTAGTGGTTCTAAACTTAAAGGTCCACTGACATCATCTTACAAATTTGCATGAAATGATAGTATATATATTGTATCATTCAACTATGTTCGTTTTTGCAAACAAAATGATAAATTAAGGAAAATTCCTTTCAAACTGAGGCCCTGTACACACGTAGCCGGATATCAGTAAAACCGAACAGTTTATCATGCGATTTGGCCTTTCATCCACACGTGAACTCCGGTTGATGTAACTATAAACGAATAATATAAAAACTCAGACCAAAGTGGAGATTTGAGAATTCTCCGCTTTCGAGTCTGCGTGTGGACTTTCAGAACCGGGGGTTTCTGCTCCAGCTGGAGCGGCGCTGACGTCACATAATGCTCGGCGAAAAATAAAAGCTAAAATGTCAACATACCTGCTCTGACATGATTCCCAGTCGGACATGATTCCCAGACAACATTTTCCTGCATTTTATTAACTTTGTACTCCAACACGGTATTTAATAGTAGTTCAACCTCGCGGTCTGTCCACACAAATGAAAAAAAAAAGAAAGAAATAATAACAGGAAGTTGTGGTTGCTTTGAAGGGTTGTGACGGCACTACACTGCCACCTATGGGTTCAGCATATTCTTTACAACGCTCTGTGGTGAAAATAGACGGGTACATGTAGACGAACATTTTAAATATCCGAACATGTATGTACAGAGATATTTTTTGTGTGCAGATATTCGTTTTTCAAACACCAGGCTACGTGTGTACAGGGCCTGAGTTTAAAATTAAAAACCGCTTTTCTCTCTAAAAATTCCGACTACAAGCGAATGCAACATATGTGATGTTGCGAGAAGAAGTCTTTAGAATGCCCCATATAGGCTAAATATTCATGGCGAACAAGAAATAAAACAACAAAATTATCAATCTAAGTTAAGATTTGAGCTATTTGTCTTTAGTTTTGGAAGCAGGAAGTTAGATGAGCAGAAACAGCAGGTTCTAATTTAGGTCTGCACATGTATTTATTTGACTCTTACCTGTTCAGGAAACAGGGAGCTCAGTCCGAGGGGAGACAGCTTTATTTATCCATTTTTCACGAAGGTCTTACATCTTTTGGGATAGTGAAAAGGCTCACTTGTTCACTGATGATATTAGAACACCCAAATGAAACATGACTGGCATTTTTCAAGTTATACAAAAAAAAGGCGATCTGGATGAGAATGAATATGCGTTAATGGCAGACGCAGACTGACGGTCCGTCTCCCTACGTCACAAATGTTGCATTTGCTTGTAGTCAGATTTTTCAGAGAGAAAAGCAGTTTTTAATTTTAAACTCAGTTTGAAAGGAATTTTCATTAATTTATCATTTTGTTTGCAAAAACGAACATAGTTGAATGATACAAGATATATATCTTCTATCATTTCATGCAAATTTGTAAGATGATGTCAGTGGACCTTTAATGCTTCTTAAGCTAGATTTATAGTCGACGTGTCGCATAGCGCGAGGGTGCGCGTGCCAAAAGTGACGCAATATCGCAGTCCCTGCCCCTGCGCGTTGGCCCCGCACGTGGGATTAGCGCGTGTCGTGCACCTCTGAATTTTTGAAACTCCGCAAGCCTAGTGCGCGCGCCGTGGGCGCTACGATTTGATTGACAAGGTCCCCACCGACAGCCTTCACCCTCTTCACGCCGGAGCCTGCAGCTGTCTGCGCCGCTGTGGTCGTGGAGACGGCGTCGCGACGCATGGAGGAATGTTTTGTGACACAAATGTATTGAATTCTCCTTCATTCCTGATCTGGAGTCGGACTTTTCTTTTGTTTTTTCGCCAAAAGTCACGTGATCGCTTTCTCCTCCGCTGACTCCATGCATTAAAACCGCAAATAAAGACAACAGTTCAGCACGCGAGCGGAAAGCTATTTGTTTTTGTTGTGTGATTTCAAACAGTTCTTCTTCTACGGTAGATTTCTTCTTCTACACCTTTCTTGCAACATATGCACAGGTTTTAGAGGGTACTGCCTCCTGCTGGTCCGTAAAAGAACAGCACTTTGCCATGCGCCGCCGTGCGTCAACCATAAACACAGTGGCGAAACTGTGAACGCATTTCACCGCACGGCTGAGTGCACGCGCGGCGCGCGCGCGCTCCAGCCTGCGGACCAAAGCGCAAGTATAACTCAGCCTTTAACCTCCTTCCTGAGGGGAGCATGCCAAAAAAGTGTGTGTGCTGGGTGAGTGGGGTCCTTCATCATGCAGGTGGCTCTCCCTGCATCTGGAGGTGTAGATTTCTATGATGGTGGGGAGGCTGACTCCAACATCTTCTGTGCAGCCTTCACCACTCTCTGCAAAGCTTTTCTTTCTGCAGCTGTGCAGCCTCTATGCCACACATTGATGCTGGAGCCCAGGATGCTCTCCACTGCACACCTGGGGCCTCATGTATCAAAAACCTGCGTGGATTTCCTACTGAAAAGTGACGTACGGTGAAATCCAGAAAAGTGTCTACGCACAAAAAGATCCAGATTTATCAAACTGTGCGTACACCTGAATCCACGCACATTCCTTTTGTACATCACAATTGACGTGGAACTGAGCGCACGTGAGACACCTCCCCTGACACGCCTACATTTACATATGTTAAACAGATGCAAATTACTTCCTGCATGTGTGAAGGACATGTTTGTTTGATCCCTGCGCGATCAGAAATGATTTCTAGATTCGGGAAAATAATGAATTCAATATAATATGAGTGAGGACAAACATCCTAAGTAAGAATAGTAATAAAATGTGTTCATCATGCAAAGAACGAGTGATTGTCGGTATTTGTGTGCGCGCGCACCCTGCTGTGGTGCGCGAACCGGCTCATTCATTCATTCTGTGTGGAAATATTAACTTTGCGCACGAGTTTATTACCATTATTACTGTAAACACAGAGGAACTTACTTGGATGTTTGCTAGAACATAGATCTTTGTTTATGTAGATGATGTGAAGAAACGAGTCTGTGCGTCTTGGTGGAGACTTTTCATGACATGATGTTGGAGTCTCCAGACGCAGCGCGCGCCCCGCAGCCCTGTGCGCAGTCTGTCTGTGAAGCTTTTGCTCTCCTACAAGTTATATAAGGTGTACTTTCACGTGTCATTTTGGAGAAATCTACAATAAACGCAGATAATGAAACACCTCCAGCTGCCGTGTCGACACCGGTGAGGGTGCGCGCGCGCTCCAAGCGCGACCACTCAGCCTTTGGAATCGATGAGACCATTGGACATGATCCGGCTTTGTGTGGACTGGACTGCACAGTCCCGATCGACCTGCAGCCCCCTCTGTGGAACAGTTTGACCGCTGCTTCTGTATGCACGCGTGATGCACGGCTCCCCAGAGCGCAGCAGTAGTGCCAAACTGGAAAATTATTATTTCTGAAAACGGCTGATAAGCCATATCCTAGATCGGAAAACTATATCTGTTTCTAAATAAATGCTCTGCGTGTTACACTATTTATTATAACCTCCAGTAAGGCTGAATGAATCCGTTCCTGTTAAATTTATTTTTGGCACAACGTTGCGCGTCCTTTATTTCACTGCGTCATGTGGATGTAATACTTGTTAATCGTGTGTTTGGAGGGAATATTAATCATTTTCACATCTTGAACTGTTAATAATAATAATAATAATAATAATAATAATGAATTCAATTTATAACGCACTTTTCATTAATGGAAATCTCAAAGTGCTACAAGGTGCAACATATTTGAATGTCAATAAGACAAATAATAAAACAATTAAAATCAACAACAGTATCAACTCAGATCAAAAGTAGAATCATGAGGAGTAAAGTATGCTCGGTTGAAAAGAAAGGTCTTCAAGCCGCTCTTAAAGTCAACCACAGACTGTGGGGCTTCAGTTTCTCTGAAACACCTGTAAGTGTCGCCAAAGGAACAAGAACCACAGAAACGTGCGTACGCCTGCTCGGGAGCTTGCGTGGATATGTACCTGGATGCGCATATATTCACGTTCAGTTCAGTTTTGATACATACGGGCTTTTGCGTGGAAAGTGACGTGCGCAATGTTTTTGTGCGCACGCATGGTTGATACATGAGGCCCCTGTAGAAGGAGGTGAGGACTGAGCTTCCCAGACCAGCTCGTCTCAGCCTTCTGAGAAAGTGAAGTATCTGATGAGCTTTCTTGATCAGGCTGGTGGTGTTGTTACCCCAGATCATGTTGTCATTCAGGTGTACATCCAAGTGCTTGTAGCTGGAGAGCATTTCCACTGCAGATCCTCCTATGTTAGGGTGGGATAGGTGGATTTCTTCCTTCTGAAGTCCACAACCACCTCCTTCATCTTCTTCACGTTGATGTGAAGGTTATTCTCCTTGCACCAGCTTTCCAGGTGTTCCACCTCCTGCCTGTAGCTGAACTCATCATTGTTTGTGATGCATCCCACCACCGCTGTATCATCTGCAAACTTTACGATATGACAGCCTGGATGGGTAGGTGCTTAATCATATGTGAGCAGAGTGAACAGGAGAGGGCTCAGCACACATCCCTGTGGGGAGCCAGTGCTAAGGGTCATGGTGGAGGAAGAGAAGTTGTGGATCCTCACTGACTGCAGTCCGTTTGTTGAGATGTCTAGTACCCAGTTACAAATGGAGGGGCTTAGTCCTAGTGTGAGTAGTTCGTCCATCAGGGTTTGGGGGATCATGTTGTTGAAGGCAGACTTAGAGCATATGAATGTATGAGTTCTTCTGCTCCAGGTGGGTGAGAGCAGTGTGGACCACAGAGGAGACGGCATCCTCTGTTGATCGGTTCTCGTGGTATGCGTACTGATGAGGTTCCTCATTGCTATTGATGGTTGTTTTGATTTGGGTTATGACCAGTTTTTGGAAGCATTTAGTGATTATCGAGGTGAGGGCTACTGGCCA
>JBBPBX010031730.1:0-14934 GCA_038048925.1 Garcialebias charrua | reverse complement strand
GAAGACAAATCGCTAAAATCTAAACTTTTAAATTGCTAAATTCGTCCGATGCGTTTGTATTCTCCCCCATTGTTTTTCAATGTGCGCGTTCGAGCGGAGTCTGGACCTTACGTCACTGATCACGTGACGGAAAATACCGGAAGTTTAGGGAGAAACACGGCGCGAAGTTTAAACTCATTTAGAACGGATTTTTCATTAATTTAACATTTTATTTGCAAAAACGAACATAGTTCAATGATAATATATATATATATATATATATGTTGAGCCATTTTATGAAAAGTACAAAAATCATGTCAGTGGAGCTTTAAGCCTCATTATAGTGACTTTGATGTTATAAAAAATTAAATCTTAAACTTTCGTTGTTCTCTACATTTCCTGAACCAGACCAGACCCTTGTACTGGATGATTAACCTGAGTGTCCCAGTCCTGGACTGTTACTTTAACCAAGAAGATCCTAGACCAGATTTCTGATGAAGCAGGGAGTCTCTGGTGGTGTTGCATCATCTCTTGGACCTGGATCCACGACATGGTTGGGGGGGGCGACAACTTTGTTTTCTGGCTGGCAGGTGGAGCATCCTGCAGGTGGTCTCAGGAGTGTTTGTGACGCCTCGTTCTACTGTCCACTGCATCGTCCTCGTTCTGTCCACAGCATCGTCCATCATACAGAAGAGGTGGTGGCCATTCACCACCAGGTCATCCACCTGTCTGAAAACCCAGAGGACCTGGAGGTGGTGTCCCGTGGGTTTGCAGGGCTGGCACGCCACAGAGCTTTTTGTTATTGTTTTGAATGAACTTACTGTTAATAAAATTAATTACTGACAACTACTAGTTTTTGTAATCACTTTATTTTTACATTTTAAACAAAAAACACCTTTATCAATGTAACCTGTAAGTCCAATAAATGTCACGCCACTCAATCAAGTGTACTTTGTACAATAGACAATTTATTAGTGGATAAATGTGGCGCTTTTCTTCCCAATCATTAAACCAGAGCTACTCCCATGTTCCACCAGCCCACAAGTCAAAGGAGAAGCTGACCAAATAAGTGCAGAAGGCCACAAACTTCAGGTTCCCACACCACTACACACATGAGAATGGGTCAGGCTTCCAGGACGTGAAGGCTTGTGGCTATAAGCTACATCTGGTGTCACCTAGGTGGGTGGCTAAATAAGGACAAACAAAACAAAAATAAAGTGGTTGGTCCACCCTTACAAGACACACTCCCAGAAGTTTTGCTCTACAGGCCATGCATGGCCCGGGCAGACCAAAAACAATTCATTAAACTCAACTCAAAAAGGACAGCAGGAAACAGTACATATGAAACTATAAAGACAAACTTCAATTAATCTTGACAGTTCCATATACAATTCATTTCATTAGTCATTAATACATTATATAAAAAACTATACCTGACACGTCGTCACACCCACGTGCAGCTGGATGTAGAACACACCTTAGGATCTTGTGTGTGATAACACTGCAACATCCAAACAACACATTAGGAAAGATACCTTGAGTTTTTAAAAACCACCAGATCATGATAAAGTGATTTCTTACCACACATCCCAACAGCAGAAGCAAAGTCAGAGCTCTGACAAACTTTTCTGAAAGGCCACACCTGCTCCTTTATCTGCTTGCCTTTCAATCAGTGATGGAGAGCACCAACAGGTGCCACTGGTTACATCAAGAACATAAAAATACAATAAATTAATTCAGTTATTTGCTCATTCTTTTGAGAATTGTGAAAAGTCTCTCCATTCTGTCTCTACTTACATTTGTTCTTCTCTCTGATGAACTGAAATAAATCATCCTCTCTGTCCTGCTGCCTCTTTCTTCCCCGTCTCCGTTCCTCAGCCCTGGCTCACCCGCTGCTGCGCTTGGACCTGGAGTTTCCTCAGTGATGGAGACAGTTAGGACAGGAGGTGCAGTGGAAGGTCTGTCCTAAAACCTTGTCCATGAGGACAAACCAGGACCAAGTCACAGCAGCAGCTTCCCATTAACTCATTGACCCGCCTGGATATTTACAGTCCTGAACAGAGGAAACATCACAGTTGGCAAAAAGAGCAACAAACATAAAAAAAAACTTTACATGTATTAACAGCTGCACGTACAAATTATATTCTTCATTACACATGCACATACTTTGTATTTATTTTTTTAGATTCTCCTATATCTTTTTTGCCTGCAGAGGATTTACCTTGTCATGCAGGCCCCATCTTCTCCAAAATTATCCTAATAACAGCAACATAAAATGAATGAAGAGGGGAAACATGGAAAATAATGTCTTAGAAAAACTGTAGTTTCCATCGCACAACACAAGAAGAGCTGTACAGTACTTCATTAAGATCACAGATTCTGTTCAGTATGAAGGTTAATGAAACTGTACTCAGTCAGAAGCATAAGATGAATAAATTGATTCAGTCGTGTACCTCCATAATACAGCTGCAGATTGTTTTGCACTCGTGAAAAGGTGGCTGTTTTCAATCTGAAGCTTAATAAAAGCTTAAATATTAACTCACAGGTCTAATTAAGAGCTGTTCACTTTCCTCAGCAGGGATAAACATTTCTACTTTGCATTTTGTAGCCATTATCTTCTCATTTGTACAGGTTAAATACGTGAAAACATAAGCGGCCATAATCGTGCATAAATGTTTTCTGAATGAACAAGTGTGAATGGTTTAATAATAAAATAAATAATAAAAGCTTAATAAAAGCTTCAGTCTACTCCTTGCTCCCTTAAAAAATAAAAAATAAAAAGTAAAATTAGCTTAGCGGCGAAAATACTACGGGACCCATTGTACGAGCTGATCTCCAATGAAAAATAATACAAAAAAATGTCTACGCAAATGACAAAAGCCTATCATCTGCTTAAAATCATAACCACTTTAGGCTTTTAATTTTTTAATCCCACATTTTAACATAACTTACGTTTAAAAGTGTATTCCGTCGCTTCGTCCGCCATAACGATCATCCCAAAATTTCCCTCAATATGCACGCACAGTGTAAACGCGATGCATTTTGGGATAGCCTCGGTTTTGAAGGATCCATGGACCTGTCCTTCAAATTCAGGGAAAAGTAGGCCGCATTCATCGGCCACATTGAAGCAGTCTTTGAATTGGGACAGGCCTTGGCGCATCGCTGTGACGTCAGCGGCCTTCAAATGCGGCCTTAGACCCATGCAGCCGTCGGATTGGGACACACCTACTGACTGAACGGCTCATTTCCCAGACAAAAAAAAAAAAGGACCGGAAGGAAATGATCGGTAGGTACAGCTCACATTGGACGTGCCCAGTGCGCAGAAATCTGCACCCAGCATCTTCCCATTCTTTTGTAACGTTGCGGAATAACTGCGCATGCGCCATTTTTAACAAGAGTCTATGGATAAGATTCATGTGCCCCCAGGACCGGAAATATGTCACCAATCAGAAAAAGTTTTTTGAAACAAACAATATAACTCATCATTACTCATAAAATATTTATCCTACACAACCAAAAACATATATGCATATATTTTTTTATTTTATTATTTCATTTTTATTAATTTTTTTAAAGTCTTCAATGTAAAATGGTGAATAGCTCCAGAAATTCCAGTGGGGTGGCGCCCTAGCGCCCCCTATTGGCCGGCCACCCCTGCCAGTCACTGTAGAGCTTTTTGGGACTGGGATGATGGTTAAGGTCTTCAGACAGGCGGGAACTGTTGCTAGGGTAAGTGAGGAGTTAAAGATGTGGGCCAGCACCTTGCCGAGCTGATTGGCACATTCTTTCAGCACCTTCCTGGGGATGTTCTCTGGGCCTGTTGCTTCGTCAGGGTTAATCTTCCTGAAAGTACTCCACTTCGGCTGAAGTCATGCTGAGAAGCTCTTCTTCCAGTGGTGAGGCAAGTCTGGTGCTGGGTGGTCTGTTTGTGTCTTCAAAGCCTTCATAGAACTTGTTGAGGGCATCAGGCAGTGATAGGTCTCTACGGTAGGGATAGGGCCGATCTGATCTGGTATCAGTATCGGCCTCTGATACCAGCATAATTTATTTATCGGATTTTTCCGATCTAACCTGCTGATCTTTCCGATCCATGATGCATGTCTGTGTCTGATGACCTGCTCTGCAGGTTGGCTTCAAACTATGGAATGGATTTCCTGAATGGAGGCGTGTCTTATGAAGCCCAGAGTAATAAGAACCACCTCACATTCAGGAAATCCATTTCATCATTTGCAGCCAGCTAAAACGTGAGATACTCTTTTGAGGGCTGAGCTCTGAGCAGCACTGTTTTGTTTGTTTGTTTTTTGTTTTATTAATTTATTCATTTTATACAACAATAACATATGTATAATTGAAAAAAAATACATAAAAATATAAAATGAAAGGTAGCAGATGAACAATATATCTTATTAAATCTGCTCCTTATTTATCTAATAACAATTCAAACAATATTTTCTATAATAACAAAATAAGTAAATAACATTAATTTTTCAATTCACATATATCACTCATTAAAATACATTCATTTATATTTGTTTAACAATTCGTTTTTAACCAGTTTCTGAAATACAAGGATTGATTTGGCTTCCTTAACATTTGTCATTAAGTCATTCCATAATCGTACTCCTTGAATTAAGGTAGTTCTTCCCTTCAAACTAGTTCTAAACTGCGGTTTTAGAAATACATCTTTCCCCTTGAGATTGTAATAACTTGATCTTTTCACAAAATACAGTTGGAGATTTGATGGTAGTGTATTTTTATGAGCTCTATACATAAGTGACAAACTGTTATAGTCCACCAAATCATAGAATTTCAGCAACTTCATTTGATAAAATAATTCACTTGATGGGTATGGTAATGTTTTCTAGTTATGATTCTTACAATTCTTTTCTGCAAAATAAAAATAGGCATTGTGATTGTTTACATGCTTTTCCCCAAACATGAACACAATAAATCAAATGTGGCACAATAATTGTATTATACAACAAATACAGTGCCTTGTCGTTTAGTAGATGTTTATGTTTATGTTTATTAAATTTGTTCATTTTTTTTACAAAAGAAACAATACAAGACAATCCCATAAATTATTTAGTAGATGTAGTAGTTTAGTTTAGTAGATGTCTAACCCTATAAAATATTGCAATAGATTTAGATATTTTGGTTTTAACAGAATTTATATGTTGTTTCCATGAAAGATTATCGTCAATGATAACACCCAAAATTTTTGACTCACTGACTCTACAAATCACTGAATCCTCAACTTGAAATGGAACATCAATAGTTTTATTTCTATTACTAAATATCGTATAGTTTGTTTTTTCCAAGTTTAATGATAATTTGTTGAGTTTAAACCAGTTATGAATTTTAACAAACTCCTTCATCATTGACTCCAATAGTTGTTCAATATTAGTACCAGAACAAAAAAAAGTTGTATCATCAGCGAAAAGAAGGCATTTGAAGAGACCAGACACCTTAACCAAATTGTTTATATATAAGAACAACTTCGGACCAAGTACCAATCCCTGTGGAACTCCACATGTAATAGTACAGTGATCTGATTTCACATCATCCAACTGTACAAACTGTTTCCTGTTTTCCAAGTAACTACACACCCATTGTAACGCTCTGATGCCGTACTCACCGGTATGTAATTTATGAAGGAGAATACTATGATTAACAGTATCAAAAGCCTAACGGCTAACCAACTTTTCATTGTGACCTGTCCTTGTGTGGAAGTATTTTACACTAAAAACTGCAAGACTGCAGGGTACAATGTCTGCAGAGCCGCTGTACCAAGAGGAGGAAGCTAGGTCGTGACCTACAATACAACAAACTTAAACATTTGAAAAAACACCACATTAAAGTGCACGAAGATTGTTTAGCCAGCCACCGTGGTAAAGTGAGTTTTATGTTGGACGTTCGAGCTCAGTGGCTTCAGCGGTATGTTTCTCTCATTCAATCCGGAGCAGAGAGTTTGATTTCGGTCAGCTGCGCTCAGTCTGCCAGTCTCGGAGGAGCAGACTGAGCACGGCTGACTGAAATCAGACTGTCTGCTCCACAGCTTGATTGAATATTTACAGTTAAGATATAGTTTACGTTGTCACTTGGCACTACCTGTATTTGAATAAACTGAATTGAATTGACAATCATAAAAAAGAATATGAACTGGAAAATAAAATAAAATTGTATACTGTATATATATCATCATCATCAACTTTATTCATCATCAACTTTATTCAACAGACTTGTGTGGCACAAAAAAACACACAACACATAAAGAAAGAATAAAAAAGAAAAAATAGATGTATAATAAAAATAAAATCTTATAAAAGACTTGCATACCAATGATTCCACAGAGCCGACTGATATCTTAGCGCACTGACAGAGGGATGTGAAAACATTACAATAAGACTGTTCATGGAGCTGCACAAATGACGCATAAACTTGTACATCAAATTTCTCATGAGTGCCTGAAAAGTTCGGACATGTGCATTACAGAACATTTCACTTGCACTGCTGAACCTGGGTTTCTTAAGCAGAATTCTCAGGGAGTCATTATAAGCAACCTTAAGCTTCTGCATGCTAGCTTTTTTAAATTTACACCACAGAGGAGCTGCATACAAGGATGTACAGTAAGCTTTAAACAAACATATTTTTACCTCATTAGTGCACATGTGAAACTTCCTCCTCAGAATGTTTGCCTGGGCGTACAACATGCGACACTGTCGATAAATGTCATCATCATCACATAGCTGGTCAGTGATGTAGTGACCCAGATATTTAGTTTTTGAGCAAACATTTAACTTTTGTCCTGACAAAAAGAAATCAGGGAAACAGAGTTGTTTGTCTGCTTTAGTCCTACATATTAGCACAACCGTTTTCTTAGCATTGTACTGCACATCAAATCTCAGCCCATAATCAGAGCAGATATTCAGTAACTGTTGAAAACCAGCACTGCTGGGCGAGAGGACAGCCAGGTCATCAGCATACATAAAGTGATTAACCAGGGTATCACCGATCACACATCCAGTTTTACAGAGGTTCATTTCTTTTTACAGGTCGTCCATATAAATGTTAAACAGGGCAGGTGAAAGAAGCCTAGCCTGACGCACACCGTTACTCACACCAAAGGAAGCAGAGATTGCCCTATTTTACATGGATTTTCTGGTTAGAATACCAGTAAACTAAAATTCGTATAATAATATCTGGAACACCTCTCTGTTTTAAATTGTCAAATAACGTAATGATTGACACGATCAAAGGCCTTAGAGGTATCAATAAACCCAATTAACACAGATGATTTTTTTTTTTGATAGATATGCTCTTACTGCCTCTTTCAGGCCATAAATACAGAAATCAGTTCCCAACTTGGCTTTAAAACCAAATTGATTATCTGTTGTACTAATAAACTGATTAAGACGATCAAGCAAGATTTTTTTCTAACACTTTAAAGATCACACTAGCTAAAGCTATTGGTCTGTAGTTACCAACCTTACTAGTTTTGTCCTTAATTACCGGCACAAGAGTGATAGATAATAAGGAATCAGGCAACTGTCCATGGGTTAGAAACCGAGAGAAACAAATTGCAAGCAGCACAGCCACTTTTTGGCTAGCATATTTCAGATGTTCTGCTGTAATGCTATCAGAACCTGTTGCCTTATTCTCACACAAGTATGCTATAGCCTGCTGGACTTCACTAGGGGTTATAACCACATCACTCTTAGCAATATTTCCCAGTCTATATGGTTCACTTTTTACACAGTTAAATAAAGCAGAATAGTGCTGTCTCCATAACTCTGCTATATAATGAGCCCAGATACACCTCAGGGCAATCAGGGAAACAGAGGGGAATAATGCAGCAGACCTGTTTAAAGCTCTGACATCATTCCAAAAGCCAATGGCATTATTACAAAGCAGTTTTTCAGCATGGAGTCTGCTCTCATGTTCTGTTCATATTTGGAAATGTACCAAATAGCATATTTAAACTTTGCACTGGTTATCTAAAAAAGGTAAGTCTGGTCCTCTGGACATTCAAAAACCAAAACAAAACAAAGCAAAAAATTGTAGAAACGTTTCGTCTTTCGTCCGAAAGACTTCCTCAGTCTGAGCTGCTGTATTCAGATCAGTCTTATAAATAGCACCCTCTCACAGTGGATCAACGAGTTGGCTGATGACAGACTTGATGACAGAGGCTGATGAAAGAGGACCAGAATTACCTTTTTTAGATTTTTCTACCTGGATTATTGAGCATGCATCAGGGTATTTTGCACTGGTTAATTTTTTATAATCTAGAAGAGTCCCTTCTCTTGGTCTACCTGCTTCTACCAACATCTTATTTGCTTGTTTCGCTTCTGCATAGTATCCTGACACATATTTATTCCAACCTGGCCTGATGTTATTAGTCTTTCTGCATGAAAGGAATGATCTTGTAGACTCACTCAAAGCACCCACAATGCCATCATACAAAGTATGAAGGTCTATACAGTGAGAGATATCACTGCAATTACATACTTGTCAAGTCTCCCGTTTTGGCCGGGAAACTACAGTATTTTACCCCTCTTTCCCGTCGTCATCCCGAATTATTATTTTCCCGGAAATTTCCCGTATTATAATATTCTTTAAAAAAAACATTCCAGTGCCTCTGAATTATGTCACTAGCCTCGCGAGAACTGCCACCTGCAGTAGCCTCGGTGGAAGTTCTCGCGATGTTTGTGCTGGCAGCGGAACCCGGAAAAACACATCAGAAATGGATGAATGTAACGAGAGAAAAGGCGTCCCTGCCAAAAAAGTTAAGACTTTGTGTAAATATCTTGAAAAATGGGACAGCGAATTTACTTTTCCTAAAAGAAGAGTAGGGTGGGGGCACAATTACGTGTTTTGTAAGATTTGTAACTGCGACTTTAGTGTCTCGTGGGGGATGGAACGTCAAGCACAAAGGTAGGCCTATCAGATTGTGATCACATTGTATTGTATTGTATTGTATAATTTTATTCATTTCATATTAAAAACAATGACAATTTTTTAAAAAGAAAAATTAAACATAACATAAAATGAAAGGATGAAAATGAAAGGAATTGCCCCTGGTGAGAGGCGCCGAGCAGGAGTGCGCATACTTGTTGCCCCCCATCTTGGTGCCTGTACGTTGGGGTTCACCCCGGTGAACGAGAGGGTAGCCTCCCTTCGCCTACGTGTGGGGGGACGGGCTCTGACTGTTGTTTGTGCCTATGCGCCAAACGGCAGCGCAGATTACCCACCCTTTTTGGAGTCCTTGGAGGGGGTATTGGAGAGTGCGCCTCCTGGGGACTCCCTTGTTCTGCTGGGGGACTTCAACGCTCACGTGGGCAATGACAGTGAGACCTGGAGGGGTGTGGTTGGGAGGAACGGCCCCCCTGATCTGAACCCGAGTGGTGTTTTGTTGTTGGACTTCTGTGCTCGTCATGGATTGTCCATAACGAACACCATGTTCAGGCATAAGGGTGTACATATGTGCTCTTGGCACCAGGACACCCTAGGTCGCAGTTCGATGATCGACTTTGTTGTCGTCTCATCTGATCTGCGGCCGCATGTCCTGGACACTCGGGTGAAGAGAGGGGCGGAGCTGTCAACTGACCACTACCTGGTGGTGAGTTGGCTCCGATGGTGGGGGAGGATGCCGGTCAGACCTGGCAGACCCAAACGTATTGTGAGGGTCTGCTGGGAACGTCTGGCAGAGTCTCCCGTAAGACGGAGCTTTAACTCCCACCTCCGGGAGAGCTTTGAACACGTTCCGAGGGAGGCGGGGGACATTGAGTCCGAGTGGGCCATGTTCCGCGCCTCTATTGTCGAGGCAGCTTATCAGAGTTGTGGCCGCAAGGTTGTTGGTGCCTGTCGTGGTGGCAACCCTCGAACCCGGTGGTGGACACCGGCGGTGAGGGATGCTGTCAGGCTGAAGAAGGAGTCCTATTGGGCCTTTTTGGCCTGTGGGACCCCGGAAGCAGCAGATAGGTACCGACAGTCCAAGCGGCATGCGGCTCGGGTGGTTGCTGAGGCAAAAACTCGGGCGTGGGAGGAGTTCGGAGAGGCCATGGAGAATGACTTCCGTACGGCTTCGAGGCGATTCTGGTCCACCATCCGGCGTCTCAGGGGGGGAAAGCGGTACGCGACCAACACCATTTATGGTGGGGATGGCGTGCTGTTGACCTCAACTCGGGATGTTGTGAGTCGGTGGGCGGAGTACTTCGAAGACCTCCTCAATCCTACTGGCACGTCTTCCACTGAGGAAGCGGAGCCTGGGGACTTTGGGTCGGGCTCTCCAATCTCTGGTGCTGAGGTCACCGAGGTGGTTAAAAAGCTCTGCGGTGGCAGGGCTCCGGGGGTGGATGAGATTCGCCCTGAGTTCCTTAGGGCTCTGGATGTTGTGGGGTTGTGTTGGCTTACGCGACTCTGCAATATCGCGTGGACATCGGGGGCAGTTCCCTTGGATTGGCAGACTGGGGTGGTGGTTCCTCTATTCAAAAAGGGGGACCGTAGGGTGTGTTCCAACTATAGGGGGATCACACTCTTAAGCCTCCCTGGTAAGGTCTATTCAGGGGTTCTGGAGAGGAGGGTCCGTCGGATAGTCGAACCTCGGATTCAGGAGGAACAGTGTGGTTTTCGTGCTGGTCGTGGAACACTGGACCAGCTCTACACCCTCAGCAGGGTCCTGGAGGGCGCGTGGGAGTTTGCCCAACCAGTTTACATGTGCTTTGTGGACTTGGAAAAGGCATTCGACCGCGTCCCTCGGGGGGTTCTGTGGGGGGTACTCCGGGAGTATGGGGTACCAGGCCCATTGATATGGGCTGTTAGGTCCCTGTACGACCGGTGTCAGAGCTTGGTCCGCATTGCCGGCAGTAAGTCAGGCTCGTTTCCAGTGAGAGTTGGACTCCGCCAAGGTTGCCCTTTGTCACCGATTCTGTTCATAACTTTTATGGACAGAATTTCTAGGCGCAGCCAAGGTGTTGAGAGGATCCGTTTTGGTGGCCTTAGAATCACTTCTCTGTTTTTTGCAGATGATGTGGTCCTATTGGCTTCATCAGGTCGTGATCTACAGCTTTCGCTGGAGCGGTTGTGTGGCTGGGGAGAGGGAAGTCTGGGCCTCCCTACTTAGGCTGCTACCCCCGCGACCCGACCCCGGATAAGCGGACGAAAATGGATGGATGGATGGATGGATGGATAAAATGAAAGGAAGCAGAAGAAGAAAACATTTCTTATCATATCTGCTCCTTATCAAACAATCAATTCAAACTATCAATTCAAACATAAATATACTTATTTGTAATACAAAATAATACAGTCTCATCAGAGATATACAGTCACATCAAAATATCTAATATAATTTGTTATATTAGAATCAACTTAAATGTAACTCTTCAATAAAATAGTTTTAATCATTTTCTTAAATATTAGTATGGACTTCACATTTTTACATTGTCCTCTAGTCCATTCCAAAGATCAATTCCTCTTATTGTAGTAGACCTACCCTTTAAACTGGTTCTAAACTTAGGTTTAACAAACATTTCCATTCCCTTTAAATTATAGCAACTAATCCTTTTCACAAAATAGGTTTGAATGTTAGATAGACACACAAACATAACTGGTTTGTAAGTGGCTGATAGGTAGTTATTTTAGATTTCTTGTAAACCTGTCTTAAAATGTAAGGGGTCCTGGACTTTGGTTGGGTAGTGGGATGGCTCGGAGTACCCGGCAGATAATTTCCCTTATTTTTAAATCCAAAACTTGACAGGTATGTTAGCATCTGAGCACATGCTAGATTGAAGAGGAAGACTTATTTTACTCAAAAGAAGATCAGTTTTCATATGATATACTGATAAATCACCTTCAGAGAGTCTGGACCATTGGAATTTAGCTGAGGGGGCACTATTTACCCCCAGTATAAACTTTGGAAGACTTTTAATATCCAGCATCATTAAAATGGAACATGATCTGACATAGATATATAGATATGTATATATGTATGTATATATGTATGTATATATGTATATATGTATATATGTATGTATGTATGTATATATATATATATATATATATATATATATTAAGGCTGTTAAAGTTAATGCTTTAACTCATGAGATTAATGTAAACAGATTAATGCATTAATATTACATAATGCAGATTAATCACATTACCTATTTTGACCTATAAAAGACTCTACCCTGCGCCGGTAGAGCTGTCATTTCTAACCTGAACCTGAAGCTCAGCCGACCCGTATTCGGCCGGGCGCTCCATAATGTGTGTGTGTGTGTGTGTGTGTGTGTGTGTGTGTGTGTGTGTGTGTGTGTATGTGTGTGTGGCCGCTGATCATGTTACACAAGTGGACTTTACATTCATTTGAAATGCAGAAAAAAAAAGTATTTCTATATATGTATATACCGGTATATTTTGGTCTAAAATTTACTGATATTGTGGGCTTACTCTATTGTTTACATGTTTTCATCACATACATGACAATGAGACATTTAACATTGTTTGAAACAAAATTACTTCTTTAAACCTTGCAGAGTATGGAAAACTGATTTGAGATAGTAAAACGTTTTCTTCAACATTTTATTGAAAACCGTCATATTTACATTTCAAGCATACAAAGTTACCGGTAAGCATTGTGATTAATCTGATTAATCACAGCCCCCAGAGTGTGATTAATCTGATTAAAAATTTTAATCTTTTGACAGCTCTAATATATATATATATATGTATATATATACTGTATATATGTATATATATATGTATATATATATATATATATATATATATATATANCTCGACTTACGGCGGTCTCGACTTACGGCGATTCGGTGTTACGAACGCATCTTATTAATAAAAATATTTTACTTTTTTTTTCTTATTTTATGTGTTTAAATATTATTGATTTCACATGCATAGCACTTTGTTGCAGCTGTGATTGTTTTAAATGGCTTTATAAATAAAGCATTATTATTATTATTATTATTATTATTTAGAAGCCGATTTACGCAGTTTCCGGCAGTTTTCGGCAGTTTTCGGCAGTGTGTCCGCCAGCTTTCGGTTAGCTTCAGTTAGCTCCGGCCTCGACAGCCGGCTTTGGAGGACCGTGTGTCCGATCAGAGGTTGCCTCATACGGATCTAAATGAGCTGGAAACGCTCGGTGAACTCTGTGGACGTCTCAGGCCCAGAGCAGCAGCCGCCGATCGCTCCACCGCGTCGCATCCCACCACGCCGGCCGACACCACCAGCTCACCGCGGGAACACCGAGCTAACATGCTAACGCGGAGAAACGCCCAGTAAGTTATGAACTCCTTTTCCCTTCATTATGGCTCCAAATGTATGGAGCTAACATGCTAACAGTCCTTCCTGTAAACAGTTTGGACCGCGTGAAGCAGCTGGAAGCTGCAGAGCTCAGACGTGCAACAAGCTAACATGCTAACAGGCTTCATCAGCTAACAGTAAGAAATTAACTATTTTTTTCCTTCATTAGCTATGTCTCCAAATGTACTGTACAGGAAGCCCTCGAGTTACGTCAGGGATTGGGACCTACGGGTGTGACTTAGGTTGATGTTGATGAGTTGCCGTAGGTCGCAGGTGACGTAGGTCGAGGGTTTGCTGTATGTGTTTTTTGTACTGGGTTAGGATAGGCCAAGTGCTTGGTAACTGTACAGTACTGTACATGTACAAGTATAAGCATGGGCATAGCCAGGATTTTATGAGGGGCGGTTCATTTGAAGAAAAAGTGGACCAGTAGGACTACTCTGATTGGTTCATTGGCGGTGGTACACGTTGCTTCAAACGTGTAAACAAGCTAATTAGCTAGCTAGTTAAAACACTGCTGTGTGAGGTAAACCTGTGGTACCAAATAGGTGGTTGTGGTTGTGAGTGGAGAAAGAGCAACACACTGAGAGGGGAATAGCATGTGTGTATATATCTATTCAGAACTCATCCCAGAGACACGAACAAACACTTCGGTACTCCGAGTCCCGCCCGAACATACACTGAGAAAAAAAAATACCACAGAAGAAGAACGAAAGACGTCATCCTCTTAAAGGCACAGTACCACTCCTTAACTCTAACATCAAACGGTACTACTTAAAATACACAAATGAACAGTTGAATCAAAAACCACAATGTAATTTTACAGTTTGAATCCACCGTGTTGCCTTCCAAGCCAGGACAGAGTGAACGTTGTCTGTAGGCGGGACTTCAAAAGCAAAGTGGGCGGTTCGTTCGAACCCCCCGAACCCCCACTGGCTACGCGCATGGTATAAGTGGCGGCTCATGTGTTTTCCGACTTACGGCGATTTTCAACATGCGAACGGCCATAGGAACGGAACTCGTTCGTAAGTAGAGGACTACCTGTATACTGTATATATATATATATATATGGACCAAAAACACCTGCCTGTCGTAGGTCCGCGTTTCTGACATAGGTCGCGGCTATACCGCTAACGGAGCGCCGTACACATATTTAATGGCATGAGACTGAACAAGCAGACATACTAGGCCATGAACATGCACAGAACTGTACAGTAAATGAATACAGTACTGTACAATAAATAAAAAATATAATGTCTTACTTTGAGCTGGTCAAAGCCTGCCTTTGTCTTTTAGCATCAGCTCGGGTGCGAGCTCCCCCAGCTTCCTTACGCTCCACACGCACACACGTGGTCAAAACTGTTTAAAAGAATGACTGTTAGCTTCTTAACTTCATATATTTGGAGCCAGAAAAAAAAAAACTTACTGAAAGCCGTTTCTCCGCGATGTCCTCCATCCAAAACAACTGCTCGGCGTTAGCTACGGTTAGGCCCCGCCATTAGAAGCACTGGTTAGCATGTCAGTTCATTCAAAAAGGCTGTCGGCTTTGTATCTCCGCGTTAGCTCGGTGTCCCCCGACTGCCAGGCGGACATTTGCGGCGAGCTCCCGGCCGCAGATGGCCCCTCCGCGGCATGTCG
>JBBPBX010031729.1:0-10963 GCA_038048925.1 Garcialebias charrua | reverse complement strand
GAGGAGCTGGAACATTGGCAGGCAGCTCTGGTGGCTAAGTACTTGGGTCCTCCCAGCTGCGAGGAGGTCCAGGCGGACTCTCCACACTCCTGTCCACCTGACGATGTCACTTATGCAGAGCTACTGATCCCGTCTCCTGCTACAGTTTTGACTCCTCCACCACCTGCAGCAGTTTTGACTCCTCCACCACCTGTGGCAGCTCGGTCTTCTCGCCGCCGTAGAAAGAGCAGTTGACGTGGGACCCGAGCACTCTCTCTACCCACTCCGGCTCTTCTGGACTCGACGTCTGCAGAGACCGACTCGACGCCTGCAGAGACCAACTCGACGCTTGCAAAGACCGACTCAACGCCTGCAGAGACCAACTTGATGCCTGCAGAACCCGACTCGCCAAATGCAGACTCATCGTCCAACTCGCCGACTGTAGACTCATTGTCCGACTCGAAGACTGCAGACTAATCGCCCGACTCGACGACTGCAGACTCATTGTTGACTTGACAACTTCAGACTCATCGTCCCGCTCAACGACTACAGACTCATCGCCCGACTCGACAACTACAGACTCTTCGTCCGACTCGACGCCTGCAGACGACTCTTCGCCCGACTCGCCAACTGCAGAACCCGACTCGCCGATTACAGAACCTGACTCGCTGACTGCAGACACATCGTCCGACTCGCCGACTGTAGACTTATCATCCGACTCGCCAACTACAGACTCATCGTCCAACTCGACGACTACAGACTCATCACTCGACTCGACGACTGCAGACTCATCGCCCGACTCGATGACTGTAGACTCTTCGCCCGACTCGGCACCTGTAGATGACTCTGCCCGACTCGGCTCCTGCAGATGACTCATCTCCTGACTCTGCACCTGCAGACGACTAATCGCCCGACTCTGCGCCTGCAGACGACTCATCACCCGACTCGGCACCTGCAGACGACTCATTGCCCGACTTGGTGCCTGTGGACGACTCATCGCCCAACTTGGCACCTGCAGACTTATCACCGACTTGTCATCGGCTGCAGATGACTCATCGCCCGACTCGGCGTCTGCAGACTCATCACCCGGCTTCTCATCGGTTGCAGACGACTCATCGCTTGACTCTGCGCCTGCAGATGACTCATTGCCCAACTCAGCGGCTGCAGACGACTCATCGCCCGACTTGGCGGCTGCAGACGATTCATCGCCCAACTCGGCGGCTACAGATAACTCATCGCCCAACTCGGCACCTACAGACGACTCATCGCCCCACTCGACACTTGCAGAAGACTCATCAACTGAATCGCAATCTGCAGACGATTTATCGCCCGACGCCACCTTCGGACCCGTTGCTTGACGCCTCCTCGCCTGCAGACCGCTTGCCGCCTGACTAGCCTCAGCCTGAGGGACGGCCTCCCGGCCACCTGCCCAACCAGCCTCTGCTTGATGGACGGCCTTCCGGCAGCCTGCCCGACCAGCCTCTGCTTGCTAGATGGCCTCCCGGCCACCTGCCCGACATGCTACAGCCTGATGGACAGCCTCCTGGGCCGTCCACCCAAACTCTTGGGCATAGGTGTTATTTCCCCTTCAGTTTTCCCAGGTTCCTACCTGTCTGCTTTTCTTTTCCTTGGGATTTTTCTTCTTGTACCTTCCATCCTGTCTCCTCCCCCCTCCCTCCGTAGTTATATGGGAGACCACTTTGGGGGTGTCAGGTGCCACCCTTGAGGGGGGTTTATGACACGGTTCTGTTGTTTCTGTTTACTTGCACCTCTGTTTTCCGTGTCATCCACCACTGATCCTTATTCAGTTCTGTCACTTCCCATTCACTCCTCAGTCTGTCTCTCCAGCCTTAACTCATTCACACCTGTCCCTCATCAGTTATCTGTCCAGCTGCACTCATTATCCACTCTACCTCTGTTGTATAAAGACTCTCTCCATCCACTTTCAAACCGTCCGGTCCTTGTTCTGTTTTCACAGACATCTCAGTCCTCATCTGCCCGTCCTGTTTCTGTCCTGTTTCTGTCCGTCCTTCCGTTAGATTATTTGCTCTGTTTTTGCTTGCTGTAAGCTTGAGTAAGTTTTTGCAGCCTCGTCAGCTTTTTGTTTTCATTGTTTAAAATTATTTTATTTTATTTTAAAATCCCTGCCTTCGCTCACCTGCCTGCATATGGGTTCAAAACACGAGGATTGTGACAAATACAACCAAAATATGGAACAATAAGATCTCAAATATTAGCTGGAGCTAGGTTGTTGAGAGCTTTGTACGTTAGAAGTAAGATATTGAATTATATTCTTAATTTGACAGGGAGCCAAAGGAGAGAAACTGGATGAATATGATATCTCTTATCAACTGTCATTAAAACTCTGGCAGCAGTGTTTTGGATCAGCTGAAGACATTTTAAAGAAGTTTTGGGGCACTCAGATAATAAACAATTGCAACAGTCCAATCTAGACCAGATAAATTCATGGACCAGATTTCTTGACAATATTCTTCTCATTTTAGAGATATTATGTAGGTGGAGGAAAGCGGTCCCGGTACCTTTATTAATATGGGGGTTAAAATACATGCCCTGATCAAAAATAACACCAAGGTGTTTAACATTAGAACTGGAGGCCAAATATATAGCATCCAGGGGAAGTGAAAGACTGCAAAATTTATTTCTAAGATGCTCGGGTCCAAAAACCACAACATCTGTCTTGTTTTCATTTAAAAGTGGAAAATTAAGGATCATCCAGGTTTTAATGTGTTTAAGACATGCTTGTAGTCCAAGTAATTGATTGGATTAATCTGATTTCATGGACAAATATAACTATTATCAGCATAACAATGAAAATTTACACTATACAGTTTATTAACTTTATCTAATGGAAGCATATGTTAAGTAAAGAGTACTTGTCCAAGCACTGAACCCTGAGGAACTCCACAACTAACTTTGTTTTATGAAGAAGATTCATTATTTACATTTACAAAACAGACTTTATGAAATAAATATGATTTAAACCATTTTAGAGCCATTCATATAATCTCAATATCATACTCAAGTCCGTGTAGTAGAATATTGTGATCAACTGTATCAAATGCAGCACTGAGGTCTAACAGGACCAGTTTAGACACAAGTCCATTGTCAGAGCCATGTGAATATCATTAGTGACTTTCACTAGTGCTGTTTCCGTGCTATGATGAACTCTAAATCAAAGTCAAAGTCAAAGTCAAAGTCAACTTTATTGTCAGAACTGCAATATGTACAGGACATACACAGGACCGAAATTGCGTTTCTCTCAGTCCCTCGGTGCAACAGTAACCATCTAAACACTAAACACTAAAACATTTAATAAACATAAGCATAAAATAGTAAAAAAGTGTAACACTGTCCTGAGTTTTTTCATAATAGTATAAAAGTATGAAAATTTACACCAACACTGAAACACCAAACACCCCTAAAACACCAAACACCCAATGAACATAAGCATAAAATGAAATAATAAAAGTGTAATACTGTCCTGAGTTTTTGCATAGTAGTATGAAAAGTATAAAAACGTAAATCTATAAAATAAACTGAAGTTTCTAGCGTTGACATTTGCAAAGAGTGGCACAGCAGCATATAAGTTGATGTACACAGTATATGTATGAGGTAGTTGACAGCGCCGGCCCAAGGCATAAGCAAAGTAAGCGACCGTTTGGGGCCCCAAGGTCACAAGGGGGGCCCCAGGCCCCTGAAGAGGAGCAGTTTTTTTTAATGATATGATTCTATTAAACACAACTTCATCATAAAGTTCAGATTTTTATTTTCATATTGATATGTATAACATATAAATCATATATTTTGTGTGTATGTATATTTGATTATGTAGAATCGCTCAAAAAAGAAATAAAGAAATGACCGGTCGTTGGGGGGACCCCCCCTTAGGCGGGCCCTAGTTGATCACGTTTCAGCTCCTTCTCATGCAAAGTGAAGTACGCAACGCATCCAAGCTAATTAAGCACCTGTGGAGATAACTAACACTAAATAATGTCGCAAAAAAGGGCATATCCTTCAGGGGCTGAAAAAAGGAAGAGAAAAAGAGAAGAAGAAGAAAAGAAACTGCAAGATAAAGGTATGTTTGTACAAAGTACGTCTCTTTTATCAAAAAATATTTGTGCAGCAGCTAATGGAGAAAAGCTAGCTAACAAAGTAGCAATCTTGAACAGTCTGGACTACAGTGTTTGAACTTAAGTACAGTATGTGAGTTGATTCTGGTCATTGGCACCACTGTATATCATTTTTTTTCCTTTTTATTTATTTTTTGGCTCAAAACAGCATTTTTGCTAATGCTTGATAGCAATAATTAAAACTTCCCAATACATAACATTTGCTAGCAAAATGTTTTACATCAGGCTATATTGATGTATTAATAACAGCTTATAGCTATGCTTGAGTTGGCAATATGTTGTGGACTGTTGAGCATGACAATTTATTTGACTAAAATAAACAATTTTTACACAAACTTATGTGAAATTCTGCAGGAGCACTGTTAAAATATTTTGGCAGCACAGAAACCTCTCAGAGCATGTCCACTTTACCAGGATCAGCTGTGGGCAGTGCATCAGGTAAGAGAAAGACTCACCATGCAGCATACAATTAATTTTTAGTTATAATTACACTCCAGAGTATGTAATGAAAGTATGCAAGGAATGTGTGTGCATATGGATGTATTTCATCTTATGTCCATCTTTGTCCTCTTCAGAGCTAAGTGTAGCACCTCCATCCTCTGTGCCTACTACAATCACTTCTGATCTACCTGGTAAGTTAACTGCATAAAATCCTTTTTGGAGGATCAAAAAAGGCGTTCAATACAGGATCAACTGGACTTTATTTGTTGCAGAAAACGTTTCGACTTCTGTCCAGAAGTCTTTTTCAATTTTTGGTGGATCGCTTTCAGTCCCTGGGAGAGGTCAGAGGCATTTTTGGAGTGCTTCTGAACTTTGTCCAGCTTGACACACAGATGAAGAAGGACCAGTGTAAAATCCTTCAAGACAAACTTACCTTTAGAGACCAGTCTGATATTGATGGGAGCGCACTGGTTACAGAGATGGAAAACCTTCCAGAACTCCCTGATGCACAGATGACACCATTTGAACTTCTCATTTACCGGTACCTCTCTCAAAATGAGATCTGTGAGTTGTACCCAAATCTGTGGATTGCTCTACGGATAGCCTGTACTCTCCCTGTTACAGTCGCATCTGCAGAGAGAAGCTTTTCCAAGCTCAAACTTATAAAGAACTATTTGAGATCTTCTATGGCACAAGAACGGCTCAGTGGACTAGCAGTGATTAGTATTAACAACAAGGTTAGCGATCAGATTTCTTACAGTGATGTCATAAATGACTTTGCAACCAGAAAAGCGAGGAAGCAGAGGTTTTAAGAGGTGAGAAAAAATTGTTAAGCATTTTTAGTTAAGCTTTTGCAAATTGTTGCATACAGTTATAACAACTAATTAGTCAACTACATTTATTTTTTTCCAACCATTTCACGTGTTCTAAAGTGATCGTTCATTTACATTATTTAAGTATTTTCTTGATTTTTTATTTTATTTAATTTTGTCTGTTTTGCACAATTTAATTTATTTTTATTAATGCAAGTTATTTTTATCTGTTGATCTTGCAGTACAAATTATTTTGAACATTAGTGTTGCAGTTCTTTTGAACCAAAGATAATAAAATAGATGCTACTTTTGCACTAAAATACATTGCATACTGGTGTTTTTTTTCTTCTTCTTCTTCTCCTTTTCCTTTGTTGCTTTTAGTACCACTGGATTGCATGTCAAACTCATAACCAACAGTGATGTCATAAATGACTTTGCAACCAGAAAAGCGAGGAAGCACAGGTTTTAAGAGGTGAGAAAAAACTGTTAAGCATTTTTAGTTAAGCTTTAGCAAATTGTTGCATACAGTTATATCGTTTTAAGAACTAATTAGCCAACTACATTAATTTTTTTAAACCATTACACATGGTCTAAAGTGATTGTTCATTTACATTGTTTAAGTATTTTCTTGATTTCAAAAATCGGTTTACGGCGCTGCGTAGGAACGGATCAACGTCGTAAGTTGAGGACTACCTGTATGTGTCCCTCTACATCTTAGAGGGACACATAAAGAGAAGTCAAAGATCACAGTTGTGAGCTTTGATATTACTTTATCAGTCAAATCAAATAAATTTCTATGTTTTTAATGCCATAATTATTAATCAAACATAAAATATTAAATTTTTAGAAAGTTTGATTTTACGAGTTTATTCATAGGCAGTTTTATCAATACATTCTGCCACGTCTGGCCTTCTGAGGACATTCATGAACTTGATGTGGTCCAAAATTAAAATAAGTTTGACACCCCTGCAATAAATTACATATATACATTAAAAAGGGCTGTCAGAGTTGCAATACATTTTATCAGGTGGGAGAATGATAAAACCATCTGACCGTTGATTGCAGTAATTCACATTATTAGTAGAAACAGAGGGCCCCCATCCAAATTTCGCTTAGGGCCCCAAAGAGGCTTGGGCCGGCCCTGGTAGTTGATGTTGGTATAGAGGCAAAGTGGCATATGAAGTAAGGCACATAAGGCACATTTGGCATCCTTAGATAAGGCTAGTCAGAGAATGCTGTATATGTATCTGCAGTAGTGTAGATAAAAGTAGTGTAAATGTAAACAGTAGTAATAAATGTAAAGCAGTAGTAATAAATGTAAACAGTATTAATAAATGTAAACAGTGAATGTAAACAGTGTCATGGTCTGTCTTCTGTTGTCTGGTGTTTCTGTGTTCTGTCTGTTTGTGTTTCTTTTAGTCTTCTCTTGAGTTTAATTTAGTTCTTTGTCTCCTCTCAGTTGTCTAGTGTCTTTGTCTTGCCCTGTTAAGCTTTCTGTTTTTGTTTCTGTGTTCTGTTTGTTTAGTCAGCTCTTTGTTCCCACTGTGAGGTTGGCTCCCTCTCCTGGACTTTCCATGTGTTTTCCATTCAACCTACCCTGCTCCATTTTAGTTATTTCAGATTTAGTTTATTTCCCTGTCCTGCTCCAGATTAGTTAAATTCCTGTTTAGTTTACTTCTCTGTTCAGCCCCAGTTTAGTTATTCATGTTACATGTTTTAGTTAGTTCCCTTGCCCTGGTCTGTTATTTATTACTTCCCCAAGTGTTCACTCTGGTCCTTCCTGGTGTTGTGCTCCAATCAGTCTGATTATTTTCACCTTTGTCCCAAGCCCTGCCTGTGTGTATATAAGTTCCTCTGTGAGTTCTGTCTTTGTCGGTTCGTCATCGTTTTGGGTTCATCCTAGTCCTGTTCCCTGAGTTCCCTGAGTTATGTGAGTTATGCTGCCATTGTCAGCCTTTTTTCTGTTTGAACAATTAAAGTATTTATTTTTGTACTTTGCCTCCTGAGTCCTGTCTGCAAATGGGTTCTTTCCACGGTCCCTGAGCCTGGACCCTAACAGTACGAACCGACCAGTTTCTGAGCCCAGCAGACAGGTTCTCCTGAGTTTTTTTGTTTTTGTTTTTTGCTTACCTGTTTTTTGAGTTTTCTTCAAGATGAGGAGAACCACCATCCGATGTGGTACCTATTGGACTAAACCCGTCCTGGACCTGACGGAGTACAGCCAGGCGGTGGAGGTTCTGCCTTCACCTCTCCTGCTGCAGGAGGAGAGAAGGACTAAAGGTAGCCACACAACACCCAGGTCCAGTTTTTCCTCAGCTCCCGTGCCGACTTACTCTGGGTGGACGTCGGGTGAGGACGCAGAGTCAGAGGACGAACTCTGGCTTGCCCCCGTGGTCCACTCACAACCTCGTCGTAAGAGAGGCAAAAACAAGACCCGGAGAGGGTCCACCACACCTCCGGTCCGTCCAGTGGTTCCCGCTCGGTCCGGTGAGACTGAGTCCCCTGTGCCCAGCTCCAATGTCACTGTGGGCGCGGTCCCCGTTGCCTCACCTCCCAGGATTCCGGTGAGGACGAAGCTCGACCCCACACCTCCGACATGTACAGCTGTTCCTGCTCAGTTCGGCGAGACTGGGTCCCACTCGTCCCAGCTCCAGACCAGTGACTTTGCTTCAATAAATCAAACCTTATTACGTTTGCTGACCTCTGCCATGGACAATCCAGACTGTATTAACCTTTTGCTTTCCTCTGCAGAAAGCCTTGTGTTTTCTCAACCTGGTCTGGCCCAGCTTCCTTTTTATAAAGGGCTTTTGAGTGAGATAAGGGCTCTAAAGCCTGCTGCACCTAACTCTCATCCTGTGGCCACAAGCCTCCAGCCTCCTACAGTTAGAGACTCATCTATTGCAGAAACTGCAGTATCTTCTGATTTTCCTGTGTCCCTAGTGTCTGCAGGAGGTCCAGAACCTGCAGCAGGAGGTCCAGAACCTGCAGCAGGAGGTCCAGAACCTGCAGCAGGAGGTCCAGAACCTGCAGCAGGAGGTCCAGAACCTGCAGCAGGAGGTCCAGAACCTGCAGCAGGAGGTCCAGAACCTGCAGCAGGAGGTCCAGAACCTGCAGCAGGAGACCCAGAACCTGCAGCAGGAGACCCAGAACCTGCAGCAGGAGACCCAGAACCTGCAGCAGGAGACCCAGAACCTGCAGCAGGAGACCCAGAACCTGCAGCAGGAGACCCAGAACCTGCAGCAGGAGACCCAGAACCTGCAGCAGGAGACCCAGAACCTGCAGCAGGAGACCCAGAACCTGCAGCAGGAGACCCAGAACCTGCAGCAGGAGACCCAGAACCTGCAGCAGGAGACCCAGAACCTGCAGCGGGAGACCCAGTACCTGCAACGGGAGACCCAGTACCTGCAGTGGGAGACTTGGAACCTGCAGCAGGAGGTCCAGAACCTACGGGCCTTCCAGAAGCTCCAGTGTCTTTGGCGGGTGCCTCCCAGGAAGGAGCCCCTCCTGTCTCCTGTACCGAGGGGGTCCCGGAGGACCTTCCTCCTGTCTCCTGTGCCGAGGGGGTCCCGGAGGACCTTCCTCCTGTCTCCTGTGCCGAGGGGGTCCCGGAGGACCTTCCTCCTGTCTCCTGTGCCGAGGGGGTCCCGGAGGACCTTCCTCCTGTATCCTGTGCCGAGGGGGTCCCGGAGGACCTTCCTCCTGTATCCTGTGCCGAGGGGGTCCCGGAGGACCTTCCTCCTGTATCCTGTGCCGAGGGGGTCCCGGAGGACCTTCCTCCTGTATCCTGTGCCGAGGGGGTCCCGGAGGACCTTCCTCCTGTATCCTGTACCGAGGGGGTCCTGGAGGACCCTCCTCACGTCTTCTGCTGTCCTGAGGTCTGGCCTTCGACGTCTGCGGCTCCTGTGGTCTGGCCTTCGACGTCTGCGGCTCCTGTGGTCTGGCCTTCGACGTCTGCGGCTCCTGAGGTCTGGCCTTCGACGTCTACGGCTCCTGAGGTCTGGCTTTCGTCGTCTGCGGCTTCTGTGGCCTCGCCTTCGTCGTCTGCGGCTTCTGTGGCCTCGCCTTCGTCGTCTGCGGCTTCTGTGGCCTCGCCTTCGTCGTGTACGGCTCCTCTGGTCCCCGTGTTGTCTGCTATGGTCTCCAAGGCTCCTCGTGCTGGACATCTGCCTGGACTGGCTTCGTGTGATGGACGGCCTCCCGGTCGACCGCCTGACATGGCTCCTGGCGATGGACGGCCTCCCGGTCGACCGCCTGACCTGGCTCCTGGCGATGGAAGGCCTCCCGGTCGACCGCCTGACCGACTTCTGCTTGATGGATGGTCTCTCGGTCAGCCGCCCGCCCGGCCCCTCTTCTGTTTTTGAACGTTGCCCAGGTCTTGCCCTGTCGGTTTTTGTTTAGTTTGTTCTGGCCCTCCGTCCTTGTGTTTTCCCCCATCCTCCCGCCCGTTCTGTGTTTGTGCTTTGTGGGACGTCAGGTGACGTCCCTTGAGGGGGAGGTTCTGTCATGGTCTGTCTTCTGTTGTCTGGTGTTTCTGTGTTCTGTCTGTTTGTGTTTCTTTTAGTCTTCTCTTGAGTTTAATTTAGTTCTTTGTCTCCTCTCAGTTGTCTAGTGTCTTTGTCTTGCCCTGTTAAGCTTTCTGTTTTTGTTTCTGTGTTCTGTTTGTTTAGTCAGCTCTTTGTTCCCACTGTGAGGTTGGCTCCCTCTCCTGGACTTTCCATGTGTTTTCCATTCAACCTACCCTGCTCCATTTTAGTTATTTCAGATTTAGTTTATTTCCCTGTCCTGCTCCAGATTAGTTAAATTCCTGTTTAGTTTACTTCTCTGTTCAGCCCCAGTTTAGTTATTCATGTTACATGTTTTAGTTAGTTCCCTTGCCCTGGTCTGTTATTTATTACTTCCCCAAGTGTTCACTCTGGTCCTTCCTGGTGTTGTGCTCCAATCAGTCTGATTATTTTCACCTTTGTCCCAAGCCCTGCCTGTGTGTATATAAGTTCCTCTGTGAGTTCTGTCTTTGTCAGTTCGTCATCGTTTTGGGTTCATCCTAGTCCTGTTCCTTGAGTTATGTGAGTTATGCTGCCATTGTCAGCCTTTTTTCTGTTTGAACAATTAAAGTATTTATTTTTGTACTTTGCCTCCTGAGTCCTGTCTGCAAATGGATTCTTTCCACGGTCCCTGAGCCTGGACCCTAACAAACAGTAGTATGACTATAGGCAGTAATGTAATACAAACATTAGTGCAAATATGAGAAGTAGTGCAAACTGAATGAACACATGACCGAGAGTTTAGTGAATAACCCGTTTGATGACACAGAGTCCAGTGTTAAAAACTTTGTGTTGAGTGGTAATGTGTGAGAAAGTTTTTTGTGTTAAGGCAGTTCAAATGGGAGGGGAGGCAGAGCAGGCAGAGTGTTTAGCATTCTGACTGCCTGATGAACAGAGCTGTCTCTCAGTCTGCTGGTACGAGCCTGGAGACTCCTCAGTCTCCTCCCTGATGGCAGCAGTCTAAAGCGGCTGTGTAGTGGGTGTGTGGGATCACCTGCCATGCGGTGGGCTTTCCGAGTGAGGCGTTTGCTGTGTAAGT
>JBBPBX010031728.1:19535-34334 GCA_038048925.1 Garcialebias charrua | reverse complement strand
AGGGAGACCACCAAGTCATTGGTTCAGGTATGTTGATGACACCTGGGTTAAAATTAAATCTCAGGAAGTCCAACATTTCACTGATCACATCAACTCTGTGGATAAATATATCAAGTTCACACGAGAAGATGTAAGAAATGGCAGGTTGGCTTTCTTGGACTGTGAGGTCTCAGTTTCTGATAGAGGAAATTTGCAAACTGAGGTGTACCGCAAACCCACCCACACAGACCAGTATTTACAGTTTGACTCCCATCACCCTCTGGAGCACAAGTTAGGAGTCATCAGGACTCTGTACCACAGAGCAGACAGCGTCCCCACTAACGCAGGAGCCAGACAGAAGGAGAAATCACACACAAAACAGGCTCTAGAGAAATGTGGATATCCTAACTGGGCCTTCCTGAAAGCAGAGAAGAAACCCAAACAGGACTCCAGCCAGCCATCAGGTGAAAAGAAGGAACCCAGACCCAGACCAGTGGCCATTCCATATGTTGCAGGGGTTTCAGAGACATTGAGACGTTTATTTTCTAAACACAACGTCCCAGTGGCTTTTAAACCTCAAAATACATTACGGCAAAAACTGGTTCATCCCAAAGATCCAGTCCCCCGGCAAAAACAGAGTAACATTGTGTATGCTGTTCAGTGTCAGGAGGGCTGTGATCAGTCTTATATCGGGGAAACTAAACAGCCACTGGCCAAAAGGATGGCCCAGCACAGAAGATCAACATCATCAGGTCAGGACTCTGCAGTCTACACTCATCTCCAGGCCAGCGGTCACTCTTTCAGGGATGAAGATGTTCACATCCTTGATAGAGAGGAACGATGGTTTGAGAGAGGAGTAAAGGAGGCCATCTTTGTGAAAAGAAACCGCCCATCATTAAACAGGGGTGGAGGCCTCCGAGTTCAACTGTCCCCCTCCTACAATGCTGTGATTGCTGGTATCACTCAGCCCTCTGTGAATAGCAAACAACCATCAGGGTGCTAACGATCCATTGTTAGGCTGATGGTCCTCCTTGATCATGTGAGCAGCTGGTTTCAGGCTGTCATCAGCCAACTGGTTGTGTAACACTGTGAGAGGGTGCTATTTATAAGACTGAGCTGAACCCAGCACCTCAGACTGAGGAAGTCTTTCGGACGAAAGACGAAACGTTTCTACAATTTTTTGCTTTGTTTTGTTTTTTTGTTTTTTTGAATGTCCAGAGGACCAGACTTAGCTTTTTTAGATTTTTCTACCTGGATTATTGAGCATGCATCAGGGTCTAGAGAAAATAGTTGAGTCCCAACTAAAGTGCTTCCTGGAGGATCACGCTATCCCCGAGCTATTCCAGTCTGGCTTCAAATCCCTCCACAGCACTGAGACTGCCCTACTGAAGGTTTTTAACGACATCTTTCTATCCACAGATACTGGTGACTCTGTGCTGCTTGTCCTATTGGACCTCACATCCGCTTTCGACACCATCGACCATGAGATCCTCATTGCTAGGTTGGAGCAGTGGGTGGGCATCTCAGGATCAGCCCTAAACTGGTTCAGATCCTACCTCTCTGACAGGTCTTTTTGTGTGTCCATCAATGATTTTACTTCTGCAGTGGCGGCTCTTAAATGGGGGGTTCCGCAGGGGTCCATCCTGGGTCCTCTCTTGTTCTCCTTATACCTGCTGCCACTCGGTGCTATCTTCCGGAAACACAATATACCTTTCCACTTCTACGCTGATGACTGTCAAATCTACTTCCCCCTAAGACAAAATGGTACAGGCTCTATTCAACCTCTGCTCGACTGCCTGGCTGACATCAGGGACTGGATGGCTTTAAATTTCTTAAGCTTCAATGATAAGAAGTCTGAAGCCATATTGTTCCTTCCCAATGACACAACCTCAAACCACTGCATTGACCTGTCTGCTCTACCCCTGTCCGAAAAACAAAAAGTCAAAAATCTGGGAGTGATAATGGATCCTTCCATGAAACTCAACAGTCATGTAAACATGATCGTCAAATCCTGTTTTTTCCAGCTGAGGCGTCTGTCTAAGCTGAAGCCCATATTATCCAAAAAGCACCTGGAGACAGTGATTCACGCATTCATTACATCTAGGCTTGATTACTGCAATTCACTTCTGTTTGGCGTCAGTCAAGCCACCATTGCACGATTGCAACTGGTTCAGAACGCAGCTGCCCGATTTTTAACCAGCACACGCAAAAGAGAGCACATTACACCAGTCTTGGCCTCCCTTCACTGGCTACCGGTTCATCTTCGAATCCAATTCAAAATTCTCATGTATGTCTACAAATCGCTGAACAGTCTCGCCCCCGCCTATCTCTCAGATCTGATACACCCATATGTCCCTCCACGTGCTTTGAGGTCAGAGGATCAGGTGCTCTTGATAGTTCCAGAAACTCGCCTTAAGCGCAGGGGTGACAGGGCGTTCTCTGTAGCAGGCCCAAGACTCTGGAACGAGTTACCGCTGCTCATCAAACAGGCCCCCTCCCTCTCGGTTTTCAAATCCCGGTTAAAAACTCACTACTACTCCATTGCTTTCAATGCCAGCTGATTTGTACTGGATCGTTTGATTTATGATCTGCAATGTTTTTATGTTTTTCGTGTTGTACTTCATTGTATGTGTTGCCTGTTGCGTGTTTGTTTGTCCAGCACTTTGGTGTGGACTTGTTCCTGTTTAAAGTGCTTTATAAATAAAATGGTATGGTATGGTATGGTATGGTATTTGGGTTGCTTTTTATGTATAAATGCGGTGGCAAGACGCCCGTGTATTTGAGATTTAAAAGTGGTGTTAGGGATTAAAGATCATTCTCTTTTTTGTTAATTTTGTGGCCGAATAGAATATATGTACGTAAAGTATTAAATAAATCCTTTGATTTTTGTAATTTCATCCTTTTAGGATAATTTTAGTTACTTTTCATTAAATCTGTTGACTGCCTATAGAATTTTGGAATTGGTTTAATTTATTTTTCGGTTGCGCAACAAAAAATAAATTACTATTTGTTTTTTGAAACAATATTGAAGTAAATTAAGCTTAATTGACTCTTATATGAATTAAACTTGGATATAACTTGGAAGTGCACTTTAAAACTTGACCTGTACTGTTGATGTGGTCTTTGAATTGAAGTTATAATAATAATAATAATAAACTTTATTTGTATAGCACCTTCCTACAATTCCTTGTATTGACCAAGGTGCTTAACAGGACAGAAAATATAAAAACCGGTACAATAAATCGGTGAATGGAAATAAAAATGCTACATACTAAAATAAATACTAAAGTTACAAGTTACACACTGAAAGCTTTTTTGAACATCATAAATTATTGGAGTCTGAGGCAGAAATTATTTAAAAAATAAAATAAAAATGTCAGCTTCCTTCCAAACCAATGAGTTCAAAATAAAATAAAAAAAATAAAAATAAAATACAGGTATGAATGAAAATAAATTGTTTAAAGCTCTTATGCTGATGAAGACACATCTAGTGGTCAAATGGAGTACCCATAATGCATTGTAGGTGTTTCAATTTTCCAGAAAACAGTTAAAATAACTTTATCGATGCATTTTTAATGAAAAATCTACAATAAACAAACAAACAAAAAAAGACAAAGAAACAGCATTCCTCAAGTCAACACATTAAAGAAATTTTACATTTTTGGACCTTGAGCGAAAGTTGTATGTTAGGAGATGACATCTTGGGCGAATCGGTGTTAAGAGGTAAGAAAAGGTGTATTCATGCACCAATAGGTGGCAGTGTAGTGCAAATATTGCATAACCTGCTGGCTAGCAAATGTTGAATATAAATAGCGGTTTAAATTAGCTTCCCCTAATTTTCATAAGACATTTGTGCTTTTGAAATTGTGGACCTAAAAAAATTAATAAGCGTTTTAGAAATTGTGGAACTAATTTTTGATTAGCATTGCCCACCACTGCTAGTCGTTCACTTTATCATTCAATTACAAACTATTTACCCCGGAATTACACCACATGCGTTACGGCTCCGCCCCGCTCCGGTCCGACCTCCGCAGCAAATACGCACCCATTATAATCAATGACAGAATTTACACTGGCTCCGCACGGCGGCGGCGAGCTGCGGAGAGCGGACGGCAGTCCGTCAAAATTAGAAAATTTTCTATTTCTGCCGGATGACGGAGCTGTGCCGGAGTCAACTTTTGAAGATTACGTCGCACCAACAGGAAAAGGAACGAGCACAACTTCCGTATTTACAAAATAAAATCACCACGGGCGGACTAATCCTAGCTCTATACGGATTTATTTGTACAAAAATGCTGTCAAACTATCAATTATGACTATTCTATGACTAAACTATTATATTTATGACTATGACTACACCTAATAACGCAATACAAAAATAAATAAATAAAAAAGTATTTTATTCTGAAATGTAAACATCACTTCCTGTTGCTCAAACCATGTAGCTCATTTACGAGAGAAGATCAAGGCAGCAGTCTCTCTACAGTTGTTCTCCTTCTTTCCACCGAATGAATTGTTTTGTTCTGACTTACTTATTTATCACTTGATTTATCGCGCGATCTCGCACGTGTCTTGGAGCGGCGCATCCAGGCGGACCTGAGCGGAGCGGAGGCAGTGGGAATTGGACTCGTTCAGCTGCGACTGCGGACCGGAGCGGGGCGGAGCCGCGTGCAGTGTAAAGCCGGGGTTACTGTTCTGAAGTGACCTGAAGAAGAAAACATGATGTCACACACAGCACGTTGTTTTTAAGGGAGTAAATATGGATGGTACACATGTTAGCATGTGCAATTCTGAAGTTGTACAGTCAGAACTAATTACATTATCAGCTGACATACTTCTTTGATCCGATTTTAATATTTAACATTACCTTTTAACAGCTCCTCAGATGCAGAATTGTACTTTTTGAACATGAGCAGCATAACGAAGGTGAAACTAACTCCATTATCAATGCCATCATGTTAGTATTGATTCAATCCAACAATAACTTTAGTCTCATATGTCAGTGGTTCCCAACGCAGGTCTTTTAGTGACACCACCCTGCTCGTTTTTTTTCTTCTTTTTTTTTCGTGCTTTGATGCACCTGATTTCAATGGATGGGTGATTAAAAGGTTTCTGCAGAACTTGAGGAAATAATTAAATCCCTAAATAAGGTGTGTTGGAGCAAGGAAACTACCAAAAAAAATGCAGGAACGTGTTCATTTAGGACCAGGGTTGGGAACCACTGTACAGGTAGTCCCCGACTTACGAGCGAGTTCCGTTCCTACGACTGTCTCATAACACGAAATCTCGTATGTCGGAACACGAAACACGTGTTCTCTTAAGTCCGGATTTTCGGTCGTAAGTCGGAAAATTTATGCTAGCGCTACTACGAACACTCGTTTTTCATCACAAATATTCAGATTCAGATTCAGATTCTGTTTATTATCGCCATTGTCAATGATGTTGTGAAAGGGGTTGTAGATGTTGTGAAAGGGGTGCCACAGGGTTCTGTCTTGGGTCCCATTCTTTTCTCTCTATACATCAACGATCTTTGCAGTGATCTGTCAAATGCTTCCCACCATTATTACGCAGATGACACCATCATCTATTGCTGTTCTTCCTCCCTCAGCCAAGCTTTCACCTCTCTTCAGGATGCTTTTAATATTATTCAGTCACGGCTGCAAAAACTTAGACTGGTCCTAAATGCCGACAAAAGCAAGTTCATGGTTCTTGCCAACAGAAAGCTGCAACCAGAGAACCCACCTCAAATTGGAACCCAAGAGGGAAAACAAATAGAAATGGTCTCCACCTACAAATATCTAGGTTTCAACATTGACACTGAACTGTCTTTTAAAACCCACATCTCCAAAATGGCCACTAAACTCAAACTGAAGCTAGGTTTCTTCTTCAGAAACAAATCCTGCTTCTCATGCAAAGCCAGGAGAACATTAGTAGCTGCAACATTCATGCCAATACTAGATTATGGTGACGTGCTGTACATGAGTGCTGCATCAAAATACCTACAGTCCTTAGACTCCATTTACCACGGTGCCCTTCGGTTCATTACTGACTCCAGTTATCGCACTCATCACTGTGAGCTTTACGTAAAATCTGGCTGGTCATCTCTCAGCACTCGCAGATACACTCACTGGATATCCTTCATCTACAAGACCCTCCTAAACCTGGTCCCGTCATACCTCACCTCCTTAATACAAACATCACACAGTCATTACTCCCTGCGCTCTAACGATTTAGTCCTCCTGTCAGTTCCTCCTGTCAGAACTGAACTAGGAAAAAGAGCGTTCAGCTTCGCCGTCCCCTCAGCCTGGAACAACTTACAGAAAGATCTGAAACTATCAACATTCATCTCTCCTGGATCCTTTATGTCAACCGTAGTAGAAAATGTCATCAAGAAACTTGACCATTGCAGATGTTTCTAACCACTACTTATCCAATATACATGTCATTGTTGGTTTTTTTTGTCTGCTTGTTTTGTATATAATGTATATAGAAATCTGTCATATCCTGTTGGTTTTGAACTGTCAACATCTGTTTACTGTGATTGTAGTTTTCTTTATTTTCTTTTTGATAAGTGCAAATGCCTATTGCCAATGTGACGTGTGCTGCTGACCACTTGACCAGGTCACCCTTGTAAAAGAGATCTCGATCTCAATGGGCTCTACCTGGTTAAATAAAGGTGATTGATTGATTGATTGATTGATTGATTGAACAGGATTCACAGACTAGGAATTTGCTTCGGCATAACGGTGCATAAAATATAGAAACATAAAACATAAAAAACATAAACCATAAAACATCAATACAATCAATACAATATTCAGTAAACAAAACCTACTAAGAAACAGCACAATTAGAGTGGTGCAATCAAAATACAGTGATACAGTGATTCCCAATCAAAATACAAAATACAGCGACCAAGGCAAGTTATGAGGTAACATGGTTATGAGTGTTCAAAAGTCTGACAGCAGAGGGGAAGAAACTGTTTTTATGGCGGGAGGTTCTGGTCCCAATTGACCGAAGCCTCCTGCCTGAGGGGAGTCGTTCGAACAGACTGTATGCAGGGTGAGAAGGGTCAGCTGTGATCCGACCTGCTCGCCTCACAGTCCTGGAGACGTACAGGTCATGGAGAGATGGGAGACTACAGCCGATTACCTTCTCAGCAGAGCGCACAATGCGCTGCAGTCTGTGTCTGTCCCTGACAGTGGCCCCGGCGTACCACACTGTGATGGACGCGCTGAGAATGGACTCGATGATGGCCGTGTAGAACTGCACCATCAGCTTGGCCGGCAGCTTGGCCTTCCTCAGCTGTCGCAGGAAGTACATCCTCTGCTGAGCCTTTTTGATGAGGGAGCTCAGTTCATAAACATGCTCAGAAACTTGTTTCCAAACGGTTAGCTAACACACTTTTATCTAAAAACACATACCAGTGCTGTATTTTCTGTATGTTCATTACAAATTTACTGCTCGTTTGCCAGCTTGTAAGTCCGGAACCTCGTAAGTAAGAGCGCTCCTAAGTCGGGGACTACCTGTATATGTTACTGTAAGTTCTCAGTTAATGAGGACATGACAAATTCAAAGAAAAAAGGCAAAGCAACTGGACGTCTGTTCTATAGTTGAAGATGTGCGGAGTTCCAAGATTTACACAGCTCGAGATTGATGGTTATTATTAATACTTTGATCGATCCACTGACCCCTACCTCACTGACGTAAAAGTCAAAAGAAATGACCATTCAGACTGAGGTTGCTTTGAAAAACATTGGATATGGATCAGATTTAGTACCACATCTGAAAAAGACCAGAGTTGAATTAGGGAAAAACATTAAATTTGTAACGTTCAGACTATCATTAAAAAATCTGATATGGGTCAGATGCGGGCCAAATTTGCCTGCTATGTGAACATACACTATTCAAATAAAGAATGAAAAGGGGATAAGGTGATCACAGGTGAGCTAAAGTGAACTGACCATGAAGATGACAGAAAATATTTTAAAAAAACACAACCAATCGAACAAATACACCGTCACCCTTCAGTTTCTTCTTGTTGAACCTTTCTGAATGATTATCCCTTTTAGCATTTTGTCTAAGACTTTGCTGAGAATTAGAGATTTGATTTAGAGTTGCTACTGTAAAAAATGTCACTTTTATTGGGTCACTTTTATTGGGGCATAAAATTACTGTAATGACTTTGTTGCATTGATTGGAAACACCTTTTGCTCACTGAGATCTGAATCAGATTTAACGTCTTACTTCTCCGAAAACCATTTCATCCTGATGAGTACTGAGACTGGTATTTTCAGCCGTCTTTCCTGCCTTTGCCTTCCTGTTGGGGAACAGCTGCTGGCTTCAATGGAGGAGGAAAATGAGTGATTGGAAACAAAGCAGGAAGCATATGGCTCTTTGAGAAATGACTTGTTATTTTATATCAGTATGTTTGAGTGACATAGCGTCACCAAAGCATATCTTCTCAGTGTGGATGAAACAGTTGGCCACAACATCATACATTAGTTCCAGTAAACCATGCAAACAAATATGCTTTTTATCCCCGAAGTTTAATATTGAAGTGGACCAAAATACACTGAGGTCTATCATTCAGAAATGAAGTGTTTTTTTGCTGCCATTTTAAACCCGAATTCTTAGCAATAAGGTCTGAGTAAACCAAATGTGTGACAGGATATAATGTATGACTTTACAGCGTTTTCTCCAAGGTATGTAACAGATGCTAACTTCGTTCTCAGCGGAGCATTTCTGAAACCCCCAATCTGTGAAGCAACTTGTCATTATCAAAATCCCAGGTTGTTAAACGTGTAGCAAACACTGGGTCATGTAAAAGCATGGGGTCCATTTTAACTTTTCCCAAGGTCAGTAGGTCTCTGTAGGCGTATTCACCTGGGAGCTGCAATTATGTTTTGTGTCATACTAAGTTAGTCACCACTTTTAGTTGCTCATTAGTACCACACATCACCTCTGGTTGCATGCTGTAGTGTATTTAGAAGGTCATAAAGTAGCCACAGGGAAATCCTTAGTTCATATGTAAATATGAAAAACTGATGCAGATTTCACCTTGACTACATCGACAAATTATAGTAGCCTTGGGAATGAAAAACAAGGTTCGCTCTCCAGGTATTCTCAGTTGTAGGTATTGTTGGGACCCTTTAGTTCAAAATGTGAAATGACAAAAGATGACGAGGTTGATGATAAAATACTGTTGAGAAAATTGCAAAGAACTGCATTGTCCTCCTTTACATGACACACTGCTCAGAAAGGTGAGAACATATGTATAAAACCAAAGTTAATTTTTTTTACGTCAGTCGAAGGTGAGACGTATTATGGTATAATCTGTCCATCCGTATTTTTTCTCTTGTACCGCCCATAACTTCTGATCTACATGAGATAATTTAATGAAACTACATACACATATGCATCATCACTAGAGAGAGTGTTACAAATACTTTTCATCACCCGTGCTTCAAGGTCAAAGTCACTAATCATCCATCCATCCATCATCTTCTGCTTATTCCAAAGTCGGGTAGTGGGGACAGTAGCTTGAGCAGGGAGGTCCAGACATCTCTTTCCACAGCCACATCTTCCAGCTCTTCTGGGAGGACTCCAAGGCGTTCCCAGGCCAACCGAGAGACATAGTCTCTTCAGCATGTCCTGGGTCTTCCCTGATGGGGGTCTGCTCCCAGTTGGACATGCACGAACCACCTCCCTAAGGAGGCACCCAGGGAGCATCCTTACCAGATGCCCAAACCACCTCAACTTGAACCTCTCGATGTGGAGAAGCAGTGGTTCTACTCCGAGTCTCTTATGGATAACTGAATTTCTCACCCTTTCTAACCCTTATCCCCTGCAGAGGAAACTAATTGCAATTGTCAGTTTCCATGATCTCATTCTTTTGGTCATTATCCAGAGTTTGTGACCTTAGATGAGGGTAGAAACGTAGACCGACCAGTAAATAGATAAATTTGCCTTGCAGCTCAGTGCCCTCTTCATCACCAATCCATCTGTCAATCTCATGCTCCATTCTTCCCTCACTAGTGAACAAAACTCTGAGATACTTGATGCAGAACCTCACCCTCGACCCAAAATCACAAATCAAGTTTAACTATTACAGAAGGTGTTTATGTGTCTGGGCCATTGCTCTACATTGCTGTATAATAGTTTGGTGATGGGTATATAATATGCTGTACACTGTACTCTTGTTAAATTATGGGAAAAAAGCAGTAAAAGAAGCGTACAAAAATAATTTGCATGGAGCCAACTAACACATTTTTGTCAAACAAAATGTTTTCAATTTTCAGAACTTAGTAGTTTTTAAAAGAAAAATGTTCTCTCTACTGTATAGGGAATTGCTTCAGGCATGTCTGACTGGGATGAGACCCCGAGAAGACCCAGGACATGCTGGAGATACTATGTCTTTGGACTGGAATAGGAACGCTTTGGAATCCTCCCAGAAGAGCTTGAAGAGGTGGCTGTAGAAAGAGACGTCTGGGCCTCCCTGCTCAAGCTGCTGCCCACGCGACCTGACTTTGGAACTGATGATGGATGGATGGATGGATGGTTGGATGAAACATCTGTTCTCTTTGAAAATCTAATTATTGTTTGAAAGGGACAAAATGCATTCATGATGTTAGAGGAAAGTTTTTGTTAAAAAATCTTCACTGAGGACAAATGTTAATGTTGAGTTTTAGTAGCTATGTTTACATGCGCAAAATCATTTGACCAGATTGAACTGTTTTCAGATTAAATAACTCAAATGTATTGTTTACATGGGCACAATCTGTTCATGATGAGCGTTTACATGCAGCGGGCTTTGTTCTGAACAGAAGCACTGACATGTGCAGAGTGTTAAACTCTCCTTAAAAAAACATCACAAAGAAGAAATTCTACTTCCGGTTTACTTCCGGGATGAACTTAAACAAACCCGAGCGCCCAAAATGGACCTGCGACAGGTTTTAATGACGGTGGAGACGTTACTGCACTCCCTGACTGAGCTACAGGTAATACAGGTCATTTTGAGTTCTTTCAAAGTTTCTAGTAGAAAAACTGTGTCGCTCCCTGACCAGTTTTGCTACCCGGACATGCTAATATTATTAGCATATAGCCAGGCGGAAATGACAAAGTCGCACATGCGCAGTCAGGTCAGTTTTTCACCATCAGATAAAAACGAACAGATCAAGCGTTTACATGCGCACCGTTCGGGTTATGAATCGGCGTAAACCACCTGTTTCGTTCTGATCACAAATTATTTCGGATCATGCTGAATAAACAAAAAATAACCCCAACAGGGTGTTTACATGACGCTTTTTTATTTCGAACGGCCGTTTGATCCGATTACTTACAGTATGTCCATGTAAACATAGCTGTAATTAGTGACGAGTTAGAAGAAAGTAAAACACGGTAAAACAGTGTGCTAAATTGTTTTTCAAACAGCTGAAAAATATTTTAAATTTGCTCAAGGAAGCTGAAAGAAGCTGAACCAGACCAAAATGTGAAAGGAGCAGTAAAAGCTTTGTAAACAAAAAGCTTTCAAAAAGCTAAAGTTACACCAAAACCAAAAGTTATACAATGATTGTCCTGAAAGAGGTGAACATTTTGATATGATTTGTTGAAATAGCACAAAAACTGTGTAACGAGAAAGATGCAGAAAAACGTATGAACGAAAAATGGATCATAGAGTGAATGCTTCATAAACATTCACACAATGAAACCAGAATTCATAAAAGAAAAACATAATGTCTGCTGTCTAAAACCAACATTCTAAACATCCTACTTAATTTGTTATCACTTAAGAGTATACGTTTAGTATGACTCTTTCCTACAACCACATCAGATTTTAGCTCAATATCTGTCAGACTAACTGAACTTGTGTTTTCTTACGATGATTAGCAGCTGGCCAGCTCAAATCAAGTCAACTCCTAAAGTTAATCGGTTAAAAAATGAATGATGATTCCTTTCTCAGAGGTTTATCAAACTCTACACGTTGGTGGTTCAAAAGGTATTTGCTGTCAGACAGACATGCATTGTAGGACTGCTCAATGTTTATGGCGGTGGAGGATAAACCCCCACATCTGGCTGTTGTACAAGTTTAAAAAACAAACCAAAACCTGTCAGATACGACAGAACAAACCATTAATTTCCATGCTGACAGTTCAGAAAAGATCATATATGGTATGCTGGAATCGTAAAATTTTACCATCAGGTCAACCCGAAAAAGTTCTTGTTACCATAAAATGAACACAATTCAGGACTAAGTGTAACACTGACATAAAGGTGTTTCTCATCACAGCCAATACGCTAAAGCCACAGGCAGCAAATCTGATCACTTGAGATGAATGTGAACGCTTCAGGCGAACCGTTTCATTTCAACTACGTTGACGCTCAGCCTGTTTGTTCATGTTTTCTGTTGTCTACGACACTTACATCCCTGTGCACCATGAAAATAATGGAAGTGCTTGGTTGGTATTTTCAGAACCCTTTAGCAAGGCATGTGGGAAAGTACAGTACTGTATAATACAAAAATCGAGCTAGACAGATTTTTTTGAGTCATGATTTGTAAAAATATCTGAACATTAACGCTGAAGGAGTGCCTCTTCTTTCGTAATTGGCTGCATTAGGCAGCAGTAAAAAACAAAAACAAATAAAAAGCTCCATCAGCTCCAAAGCATTTCAAAACAGCCCATGGTATTCAGAAACCAATGTGTCACACGGCTGAGCAGATATTCTGTATTTTGTTCGGCTCGAGACGTGAACCACTCGAGTGGAACGTGCTGAAAAATAATTAGCACAATAACTTGGTAAAAAAAGGGAATGCAACTTGAGGAAATCAAGTGTTAAGGAACATCTGAGGCTGAAACAAAGCTGTGCGTGAGCATATGCTCCTCGTTTGTTTTTGTTTTTTTCCCTCCAACAAAGTTCAATCTGCAGTCCCTAAAGGAGTAGATCTTCTATTTTTAGAATAAATCCAGTCGTTCAACTTTAATGGTTCCTCAAGATGGAGTGCTGCTATTTTATTTCACAGGGTTCATTGTTCTGAGGTACATTGTGTTGAAATGTTAGTTCAGAGCTTATAAAATGACATTCTGTGGAAAGTGTATGAACAATTAATATTTTATTTGTTCCAGATAGCTTTTTGAATGATCTCACTTTGAAGATTTTAGTTCTTATTAGGTTGACAAGCTACTGGCTAATCGGAGCAGTGCTAGTCCAAAAGGATTTTGCTGTCATTTTAAATAAACTCAAATCCCCATTTTTTTAAATATAAAATTATAGAGATTAATGTAAAATTTGTTCAATTCATATTTATGTAGTTGATACCCCAGTGTTGCTACCCCCAGAAACTATGGTGGCCCTATGGTGTAAATGAATTACATTTCAATAAATGCAACAAAATACAACATTAGGAAAAAATAGTTACATTTGAAAAAAACAAAAAACAGAATTACAGTATTCGTCGGACTTTTACACGCTCCTGTGTATAATACGCTTTGACCAATTATTGCCAATAAACCAGAAAAAAAACGTACATAATACGCTTCGGTGTTTAATACGGATCTATTATGCGTCACCGCTACGCGACGCGTCAGCGCCTCGTTTGCCCTGCTTAAAATGGCGGCCACAGAAGTGTCAGCACGGAAGGACTTTACAAGATTAAAAACTATTGTTTCTTTGCTGAGAAAAAATACATTTCTTAGCTGACGTTATAGCACAAGGGTTCCCGAGCTTAACCGTTCCTTAATCAATTCACAAAATGGTCAAATCTGCTGAATTTAAATTGTTTCGGTTTGACTTTTTCCAAACAGTCTCGGGGATGCTACGAAAATAAATTATAAATAAATCAAATTTTATCTCAAATGTCTTCTACAGGTCAACAGTCTGTAAATTGAAGCCATATAATTACACTCTGTAAGCAGAAAAAATATCCACCGAGTGGTTTCTGAGCTGTTTATCTAAACAGTAGGTATCTGTTTATGGTAGCTAACAACTAACATGCTAAAAGCAATTTTTTTAAGCTCTAAATATCTTCTGCAGCTAACAGGTTGTAAATGACCACCAAATAATTACACTCTGTAAGTTTCAAGAAAATCCGCAGTGTGGTTTTTGAGTTATCTTGCTAAAAAAAACTGCTGACAAACAGCTAAAATAGCTACCTCCAGAGCAGGGAGCCGGGCAGCGACATTCAGTCCAAGCAGAGGAGGCTTTTTTCGGACACGTGACGTCGGTGGACTCTCTGGAAGTTTCTGCTAGCAGACAAAAGTGGTACTGCACCATTTTTAGGCCAAAATGAAAAACGGCGAATGAGAGCCAAAAATGGGTCTAAAAATATGGGAAAATATCCATAAATAATACGCTTCGGTGTATAATACGCAGGACATTCAAATGAGCAAAAAAACTGTGTGTTATAGACCGACGAATACGGTACATTAATCCACTACAGCTTTGTAGTGGCCAAAGCGGTAGTGGCCAAAGCGGTAGTGGCCAAAGCGGTAGTGGCCAAAGTGGCCGAAGCAGAAATGGCTGAAGCGGAAGTGGCCAGAATCACCTTTGGAGAAAAAAAATAGAATTACAGTTGCAAAAAACAATTAAATTAGGCCAAACTTGAAGTGGTGTTTTGTGTGTGTGTGTGTGTGTGTGTGTTTTAAAAAAAAACTTTATTAACAACATAAAACAGAACAACAGAACAATGTACAGTATACACACATCAGAGGTACATTTAGCAAGCTAGCCTTTAGCCTGTAGACATAGAGAGCTATGTTTTGTTCCAGCTTAAATAAGAAGATATGACACTGGAAAAATTCAGCAGGATCTTCAAGGTAATTA
>JBBPBX010031728.1:932-19373 GCA_038048925.1 Garcialebias charrua | reverse complement strand
GACTTCAACGCTCACGTGGGCAATGACAGTGAGACCTGGAGGGGTGTGGTTGGGAGGAACGGCCCCCCTGATCTGAACCAGAGTGGTGTTCTGTTATTGGACTTCTGTGCTCGTCATGGATTGTCCATAACGAACACCATGTTTAAGCATAAGGGTGTCCATATGTGCTCTTGGCACCAGGACACCCTAGGTCGCAGTTCGATGATCGACTTTGTTGTCGTCTCATCTGATCTGCGGCCGCATGTCTTGGACACTCGGGTGAAGAGAGGGGCGGAGCTGTCAACTGACCACTACCTGGTGGTGAGTTGGCTCCGATGGTGGGGGAGGATGCCGGTCAGACCTGGCAGACCCAAACGTATTGTGAGGGTCTGCTGGGAACGTCTGGCAGAGTCTCCCGTAAGACGGAGCTTTAACTCCCACCTCCGGGAGAGCTTTGAACACGTTCCGAGGGAGGCGGGGGACATGGAGTCCGAGTGGGCCGTGTTCCGCGCCTCTATTGTCGAGGCAGCTTATCGGAGCTGTGGCCGCAAGGTTGTTGGTGCCTGTCGTGGTGGCAACCCTCGAACCCGGTGGTGGACACCGGCAGTGAGGGATGCTGTCAGGCTGAAGAAGGAGTCCTATTGGGCCTTTTTGGCTTGTGGGACCCCGGAAGCAGCTGATAGGTACCGGCAGTCCAAGCGGCATGCGGCTCGGGTGGTTGCTGAGGCAAAAACTCGGGCGTTGGAGGAGTTCGGAGAAGCCATGGAGAATGACTTCCGTACGGCTTCGAGGCAATTCCGGTCCACCATCCGGCATCTCAGGGGGGGAAAGAGGTACGCAACCAACATCATTTATGGTGGGGGTGGCGTGCTCCTGACTTCAACTCGGGATGTTGTGAGTCGGTGGGCGGAATACTTCGAAGACCTCCTCAATCCTACTGGCACGTCTTCCACTGAGGAAGCGGAGCCTGGGGACTTTGGGTCGGGTTCTCTGATCTCTGGTGCTGAGGTCGCCGAGGTGGTTAAAAAGCTCCGCGGTGGCAAGGCTCCGGGGGTGGATGAGATTCGCCCGGAGTTCCTTAGGGCTCTGGATGTTGTAGGGTTGTGTTGGCTTACGCGACTCTGCAATATTGCGTGGACATCGGGGGCAGTTCCCTTGGATTGGCAGACTGGGGTGGTGGTTCCCCTATTCAAAAAGGGGGACCGTAGGGTGTGTTCCAACTATAGGGGATCACACTCTTAAGCCTCCCTGGTAAGGTCTATTCAGGGGTTCTGGAGAGGAGGGTCCGTCGGATAGTCGAACCTCGGATTCAGGAGGAGCAGTGTGGTTTTCGTGCTGGTCGTGGAACACTGGACCAGCTCTACACCCTCAGCAGGGTCCTGGAGGGTGCGTGGGAGTTTGCCCAACCAGTTTACATGTGCTTTGTGGACTTGGAAAAGGCATTCGACCGCGTCCCTCGGGGGGTTCTGTGGGGGTACTCCGGGAGTATGGGGTACCAGGCCCTTTGATATGGGCTGTTAGGTCCCTGTACGACCGGTGTCAGAGCTTGGTCCGCATTGCCGGCAGTAAGTCAGGCTCGTTTCCAGTGAGAGTTGGACTCCGCCAAGGTTGCCCTTTGTCACCGATTCTGTTCATAACTTTTATGGACAGAATTTCTAGGCGCAGCCAAGGTGTTGAGAGGATCCGTTTTGGTGACCTTAGAATCGCTTCTCTGTTTTTTGCAGATGATGTGGTCCTATTGGCTTCATCAGTTCGTGATTTACAACTTTCACTGGAGCGGTTTGCAGCCGAGTGTGATGCGGCCGGGATGAGGATCAGTTCCTCCAAATCCGAGGCCATGGTCTTGAGCCGGAAAAGGGTAGCATGCCCTCTCCGGGTCGGGGAGGAGGTCCTGCCCCAAGTGGAGGAGTTTAAGTATCTCGGGATCTTGTTCACGAATGAGGGAAAACTGGAGCGTGAGATCGATAGGCGGATAGGTGCAGCGTCCGCAGTGAAGCGGGCGCTGTACCGGTCTGTCGTGGTGAAGAGAGAGCTGAGTCAAAAGGCAAAGCTCTCAATTTACCGATCGATCTACGTTCCCACCCTCATCTATGGTCATGAGCTTTGGGTTATGACCGAAAGAACAAGATCTCGGATACAAGCGGCTGAAATGAGTTTTCTCCGCAGGGTGGCTGGACTCTCCCTTAGAGATAGGGTGAGAAGCTCAGTCATCCGGGAGGGACTCGGAGTAGAGCCGCTGCTTCTCCACATCGAGAGGAGCCAGTTGAGGTGGCTCGGGCATCTGGTTAGGATGCCTCCTGGACGCCTCCCTGGTGAGGTGTTCCGGGCATGTCCCACCGGGAGGAGACCCAGAGGAAGACCCAGGACACGCTGGAGGGACTATGTTTCTCGGCTGGCCTGGGAACGCCTTGGGATTCCCCCAGAGGAGCTGCTCCAAGTGGCTGGGGAGAGGGAAGTCTGGGCCTCCCTACTTAGGCTGCTACCCCCGCGACCCGACCCCGGATAAGCGGAAGAAGATGGATGGATGGATGGATGGCACGGCATTAGTAATACCTAGCCAATTAACTGTAACTTCGTTGTGTGTGTACTGTACATTGTTCTTTTGTTCTGTTCTATGTTGTTAATAAAGTTAAAAAAAATACACACACAAAAAAAGAACAAAAACACAACCTGATTTGGCTTAATGTAATCCTGTATTTTTCAAATGTGATTCCGGCCACTTCCGCTTTGGCCACTTCCACTATGGCTTAATGTAATTATTTTTTGTATTCAAATGTAATTCCATTTTGTCAAATGTAATTCCATTTTGTCAAATGTAATTCTGTTTTATCAAATGTTGTTCATTTACACCTTAGGGCCACCGTAAAAAAACATCTTATCACCAGCAAACTGGTTGGTCCACTATGTGAGTTGGTGCTTGTGGGACTGAGTTTATTGTGGCTCCTCAGTCTGATGACGTCCTTTGGATGAAGGACGAAATGTCTCAACAAAAAATAAACTGTCCAGATTAAATTACTTAGGTGGATTTTTTTTAACCTGGATTATTGATCATGAACTTTGATATATCATTAGTTTCTCTTTAAATGGTTTGTAGTAGTTTGTATTTGCAAGCATAACAACAAGAGCTAGCTTTAGAACCCTTTTATGTAAAATAATTATGCCAGAGTAACTGTGAAATAAGCAACAGAAGTTGGTGTAAATATCTATAAAATAGCATTTACAAAAACCACAGAGATTTATTTAGATTAGAGCCGTTTCCAGACATCCTTTCATTATGTTCTTGATGTTTCTTTGATTAGCTTTAGCTAGCTAGCTAACTTTTCTCAAAACTAAGTGCACTCGGAGCGCTATTTACAAAAGGTATTAGAGTAAATTTAAATTTTTTCCCTACAGAACCCATATTTACAAAAAGTCTGAACATATATTTTTTAGAAAATAAAATGGTTGTAGAAAAATCCCTAAACACAAGCCAATGGATTTAATTTCAAAAACCACCTAATGTTATGAAGTTAACTCAAACTGCAACATTTCTCAGTTGTGCCGCTTAAACCAAAAATGTGTACCACAAACAAGATATATTGGTTTACTTATAATGCCACCCAGAAAGAAGAAGGGGGAAAAAAAACAGATGGGAACCTTTTAAAGCTTCATTTAATAAGTCAACATTCTCAACAGAATCGCCCTTACTAAACAGTTTTTGAAATGAGGGAAAATTAAGCTCCTTCTTACTTTTCCAAGATATTATGTGTCAAGTTGATACCATATGTCCACCATTCAACTAAACTCGGCCTAAAGACACACACATTGACATACGCCGTATGGATTTGTATGAACAGTCCAACACAAACTGCTTTGAATGAACCAATAAGATTAAAGGATATTTTTGGGGCTACACATGGCACCACGGCCATAACAGTGTTGTATTCAATCAATCACCCTGATGAAGTTCATTCATTTGGAGAAAATCCCACTGAATGCTGGCCACCACCTCATATAATCAGGAGTCCATAACAGTGAGTTGTAATTATCTGTATCTATACAGTCTTTCCACACACTCTATTCTACTGGGGCTTACTGTGGTTGCTCGTCTGCATTGAAAGTATTTATACATGAAATTAAGGTGTAATTAAAATCGGTCTGGTGCTAAAGGGGCCTGAAGCTGATTATGCTCATTTACATAGCACACTGATTTTTTTTTATGAGTCCTCCACAATTATAACTGGCTCTAGTTCAGCTCAGGCATCCATCATATGTGATATTTGAAACAAAACAAAACATGTGGGTGTGATCCCAGTCATGGGGAAATAAAAGTCTTCCCTCGTTCAGATTTATAGTGTTACACACCAGCAATAAAAACAATCTGGGTTTTCCCCAGCTCTAAAATAATTTGTATCAAACTTAAAACCATATGTATTGCCCCGTGTCATTATTTATAAAACAACAAATGCAAAATGGAAACTCCTACTTCTTGATTCAGTCGCTTGTACAACCGTCATTAGCAGCAACAACTTGTAACGGTTTCTGTTTGTACTGTATTATCAGTCTGCCGTTGAGGAATTTTGTCCCACTTTTTTGTACAGCGTTGTTTTAGTTCATTAATGTCTGCATACATACATTTATGCACAGGTCTTAATGTCCCAACACAGCATTTCAGTCAGTCTGAGAATTTGAACCAATGCAGCACTTGACTATTTTCTTTATTCAACCTTCCTGTTGTGGATTTGTTGTTTCGGACAATTTGCTTGTTTTATGTCATAGTTTGACCAGAGGTAACAGATAACTTCATGTTTTGACTCTAGAATACTTTGGGATGCAGCAGGATTTATGGATTGACTCGATGACTTCTTGGTGCCTATTTCCTGTGGCTGTAAAACAAACACACATCATCAATTCTCATGCTTGACAGTTAGTTTGGCTGTGAATTATCTAGAACGTCCACTCCTAGTATGAGTGGTACTGGGTGTATCCCAGCTGCGATGGGTTAAATGCAGATAACTAATTTCACCATTTTATGGGAACATACAATGGTGACAACACATAGCACTTTACTTAACATCCTTAAATGTAGACAATGGTGAATAATCTTTCATACTGTGTAAAATTAGACTCAAAATTGTTCATAAATGGCCTTATAAACTTCTTATATTGGTGGGCATTAACTATTCCTTTATCAAAGTCTTCTGTCCTGGCATTGTTTTAATCCCACAACTGTATGGCCAAGACCAAAAAATCCTATGGGACTTGTTGGTCAATGAATACAAGGTGCCGACATCCTGTGGCTGTAAAATACACACAAATCATCACCCCTCTGCCAGCATGTTAAGCAGTTTGTGTTGAATGTCTTTTGCTGACAGTCTGTGTTAACACACATGTATTCTCTGGACTAGTAAACTGCTAAACTCTTGCTTTTAAAGCCTATCCAAGCAGCAAAAGGGGACTTTGTTTTCCCCCACGTAACTTTTCCATTTTGGCCTGTTTCTGTTTAATAAATAATGATATGGCGGAATCTGTCTTGTGTTTATGTAGCCTTGATACTAACAACAACCTATTAAAACAATTGTATTATGTCCTGATGTGTAAGAAACTAAAGTTGAAGGAAGGTGGACTTTATTTCTCCCTTATTCCAGTACACATGACACGGGATTTCCATTCTGATTGTTTTTTCCACAGTAAGGACAGTGATTGGCATGCCACCCATGCTAGTTGGCAAAATACACAAATTTCTTCTCATGCACACCGATTGAATTACTGTCACGTTTTTAGATGATATGATTAGAAATGTCTGCAGTGAAAGATTCCAGCGAGAATCTGACGAGGAAATCATTTAAACCCAACCTCCAAAAACAAACATAAGCATTCGACTGATTTTTCACAGCCACAGCATTATCTAATTTCCTCCGTTGGCTTGTTTTGTAGTGAATGAGGGACTATTATATGGGATACAGAGCAAGGAGAAACTCATTACTTCTCACATTATCACTGGAAATGCGTTTTCGGAAACACTGAGCTCAGCCTGGTTTCGGGCTGAAGCCTTGGCGCCTCGTCCAGGTTGTAAATGGACCCCTCTCGGCTGATTTGCCATTGTGTCCAGAGTCGTCTCTGATATTTGGTGAAGGGATGTCATGACTGCTCCAGCTGTCATGGGCACAGCTGTTCACTTTCCCCTTGAGTGAGCAGAGCTGCCTTCGCCCTGCGGCTTGACGCTGTGTATATTCGTGTGTGTCTGTCCAAGTGCAAGCTTGAAGGGATACTGAAAAGGTGCAACTCATTTCAAGACATAAGAATATACACAACTGTATTCAAGTAAATCTAAGGCTGTAAGCAACAGCAATGCTCCACTACAAGTTTCCCCAACTATAAATACAAACTATTTATTTGCTCTTGATTTCACAGTGGTCAAACAGGACAGATTAGGATCAAGATGGGACAATGCACCTATACATTTGGCGTTCCTGAGAATTTTGATGAGCATTTGCTTTTTTCGCCTGAAGAGGTTTCTCACAAGAACCAGAGGAAGGGGAAAAAAATCCTGTTGATGAATGCACTGGAACATGATTGATGCTTTCCCCCTTTGGCCTGGCCAAGCATTTACTTTCTCATAATACACCGCACCATGACTGTGTACCTCTTAAGGTCTAGGTGCCCAGCGTGCTACAAGGGCCATATTGATTGCATACTGAAAGAGTCAGATATGATGAATGGAGACGGCCTAAATCAAATTCTAAGATTAATTGGCCAGCAATGGTGTCATTAGGGTTTTGTGATGGGTGAATTAATGTCCCGATTAAACGAGAGGTTGCTACTATGTTACTATGTCAGTCCTGACAAGCTGACCCCTGAGTCGATGGATAAAAACACTTTATCATATTGCACCTATACAATGTCTTTGACCTTTGCTATTAACATTTTTTATCTACCGGCAGAGGTACATTCACTTGCATGATGGAGCACACCATCAATGACAAGAATAAAAACAGAGTATACTGCCTTGGTAAGCTTAAAAACGGCAACAGTAAAGGAAGGGAACCTCAAAAAGTATTATGTATCATTTTATTGTTGATACTGGTACTAGAGATGGGCATTTATGGAAAAAATATTTTGAAAATTACTGGCCATTTTATGAATACTGATTCAGAACTTGCACTTCAGATTTCTTATTATTTTCTTCTTTTGTATACTTTGCGCTATTTTAGCCATTTTTATATCAAAATGTTTATGTCATCCAGGAGGAGTGTTTTGTTTTGTGTTTTGTAACTTAAACTTTTAAATATAGCTTTTACCTATCTACACATTTTCCCATGTATTAACACAGGGATTTTTTTCACTTTCTTCAAAAATATTTTATTAGAAATGCTCAGCATCATTGCTTTAATTTTTTATTTTGCTGTTTCATAGGTCAGCTACCATTCTGCTACTTTTAGCTGCCATTCTGCTAAATTAGCTTCTAGCTTGCCCATCCATCCATTCTCTTCCGCTTATCCGGGGTCGGGTCACGGGGGTAGTAGCCTAAGTAGGGAGGCCCAGACTTCCCTCTCCACAGTCACTTGTGCCTGCTCCTCCGGGGGAATCCCAAGGTGTTCCCAGGCCAACCGAGAAACATAGTCCCTCCAGCATGTCCTGGGTCTTCCTCTGGGTCTCCTCCCGGTGGGACGTGCCCAGAACACCTCACCAGGGAGGCGTCCAGGAGGCATCCTAACCAGATGCCTGAGCCACCTCAACTGGCTCCTCTTAATGTGGAGAAGCAGCAACTCTACTCCGAGTCCCTCCCGGATGACCAAGCTTCTAACCTTATTTCTAAGGGAGAGCCCAGACACCCTGCGAAGAAAACTCATTCGGCCACCTTTATCCGAGATCTCGTTCTTTCTGTCACAACCCAAAGCTCATGACCATAGATGAGGGTAGGAAGTTAGGCCCTGTTTACACGGACACTGTGTGGGGGAAACGCAACTTTTGGGTATGTTAATTAGGTTGAAAGTTTTGCGTTGACATGGGCGAATTCTGTGGATACGACTCTCTCCCCTCCACCCCCGTACTCATGAATTTACTGTAGTTACCATGCTGGGCCTGTAGATGGCGCTGTGATCTTTGGAACCTTCACTACTGCGCATGCGTGCCTCTGCTGCCTGAGGTAAACAAAGCACACGAGGCAGCCTGTTTTCCTCTCTGGCTAAAAGTTCAGCTACTACAAGTTGTTGTCAACAAGTTAACAACAAGTTAAAGCTGGAATTTGGATAAGAGTCAACAGATCTGACACCAAGTGGGACCGCTTCATCTGCACACCAGTTGCTGACTGGACCGGAACCGAGTCAACATGTCTGACTTTAGTCCGTGAGAATCAGCTGATTTACAGCAGCGCTACAAGGTAAACCATGTTCTTAATAATCTTTCCTTGTGTTTAGTTCGATCACAGAACAACCAACTGAGGTTTTATTTTTATTTTTTTCCTGCGAGGTCGAAGCTGTTCCACGAAGCGGACCGGCGGTTCGGATCTGGGTCCAGTGTCCACCAGGATGAACAACAGAGTCCAGTTCATTAAAGTTTGGTTAACGTGTTTTTAAAAGTGTTCAATTTAATTCTCAGTGTTTGTGACATGAGTTTGTGGTGTTGAATAAATAAATAAATTAAAAATCAACCTGGTGTCTTCATTTTCAGCAGCATGTTAGGCATGACGTAACGAGTCCAGATAGCTTCATTTAGCTCAGATAAATGTAAATATCTCCCACGCTAACATAAATACTGTTTATTATTGTTATAGTATGTTATAGTGCAGCGTGACACGTGAAATGTCCGACTGCCTCGTTAACAGACAACTGGATCCAGGCAGCTGGCTCTCTTCCAACACAGATGCAGGTAAGGTGTAGAATAATTAAATATGAGAATCAAAATATATTCCATCAGCTATAGTTCAGAAAGTGGTGCGTGTGTCCACTGTCCAGTCCACCGCCATTGTTAAAATGCCGGCTGTCTGCGCGTGCGTGCTGCGTGCATGTGTTCAAACAAAAGCTCCGTGGGAGATGTTTACATTATCAACGGGGGGTCAGCGAAAAACTTCCACCTTGAGAGCAGGATCAGAAAAGTATCGGTGTCATCGAGGGGGGCCAGCAGCGTCGTGTAGGCGATAAGCAAAGTCGCAAAGAGAAAGTAACGGTTACACTCAAAATATGCGCCGTGTAAACTGGCCCTTAGATTGATCGGTAAATTGAGAGCTTCACCTTTTGACTCAGCTCTCTCTTCACCACGACAGACAGAGCCCGATTCACTGCGGATGCTGCACCTACCCGCCTATCGATTTCACCCTCCAGTTTTCCCTCATTCGTGAACAAGACCCCGAGATACTTAAACTCCTCCACTTGGGGCAGGACTTCCTCCCCGACCTGGAGAGGGCACTCTACCCTTTTCCGGCTCAAGACCATGGCCTCAGTTTTGGAGGAACTAATCCTCATCCCGGCCGCGTCCCACTCGGCTGCAAACCGCTCCAGCAAAAGTTGTAAATCACGAACTGATGAAGCCAATAGGACCACATCATCTGCAAAAAACAAACAAACATAGTAGTGATCCTAAGGCCACTAAAACAGATCCCCTTCAACACCTTGGCTGCATCTAGAAATTCTGTCCATAAAAGTTATGAACAGAATCGGTGACAAAAGGCAACCTTGGCGGAGTCCAACTCTCACTGGGAATGAGCTCGACTTACTGCCAGCAATGAAGACCAAGCTCTGACACTGGCCGTAAAGGGACCTAACTGCCCATATCAAAGAGCCTGGTTCCCCATACTCCCGGAGTACCCTCCAACAGGGCTCCTCGAGGGACGCAGTCTAACACCTTCTCCAAGTCCACAAAGCACATGTAGGCTGGTTGGGCAAACTCCCAGGCACCCTCCAGGACCCTGATGAGGGTGTAGAGCTGGTCGAGTGTTCCACGACCAGGATGAAAACCACACGGCGGCCGTGGTGTAGTGGTAATGGCAGTCGTCTCCCGATCGGAAAGTTGGCGGTTCGACTCCCGGGACCCGCACCATGTGTAGTTGTGTCCTTGGGCAAGACACTTAACCCTGAGTTGCTCCCGGTAGGACTGGAAAGCACCTTGCATGGTAGTCTGCCGCCACTGGTTTATGAATGTGTGTAGCATTCAATATGTATGTGTAGCACTTTGAGATTTTCAGTAATGAAAAGTGCGTTATAAATTGAATTAATTATTATTATTATTATTATTATTACTGCTCCTCCTGAATTCAAGGTTCGACTATCCGACCCTCCTCTCTAGAACTCCCAAATAGACATTTCCAGGGAGGCTTGAGTGTGATCTCCCTGTAGTTGGAACACACACTACGGTACCACTTTTTGAATAGGTGGACCACCACCTCAGTCTGCCAAGCCAGGGAAACTGTCCCCAATGTCCACGCAATATTGCAGAGTCCTGTAAGCCAACACAACACCACAGCACTTTGAGATTTTCATTAATGAAAAGTGCGTTATAAATTGAATTCATTATTATTATTATTATTATTATTACAACACCACAACATCTAGAGCCTTAAAGGAGACCAAATATTGGTTTCATAAATTGTTATGGTATGTCTGTGGGCTATCCAGACCATGTTCATTCAATTTAATACACAAAATAATTCTTAGATAATAAAACATCCCCTTTTTAGTTCTGCCGTTTCTCATTTCCGTTCTGAACAGGCCGTTTATGATAATGAGCTCTGAAGGCCACACCTTCAAAAATCTGTTTACATTAACTCCGCCCTCCAAAGGGTTTACGTTAGCATTTCTTGCACTTTAGAAATGGCTAGTGCTAGCTTAAGATAACTTACCGAAAGCCGTATGCACGCGCCGCCATTTGCTGCACCTGTTAGCATTAACCCACCCGAATCCGAGGCTAATGTTAGCTCTTTCCTCCTCCGCCCGCTTAGCTCCGCTCGTTGCATGTGGCACTTTGGGAGCGATCGCAGACACATACACAAAGTTCACCGAGTGTTTCCAGATAATTTATCCGTATGAGGCAACCTCTAATCGGATTATGGACCTCAAAAGCTAGCAGCTCCCGGCGGCAGATGGTCCCTTCGCCGGCATGTCCAATCCCTGACCGCTTTGCTCCGCTCGTTGCATGGTCAGGCAGCGGTGATCTCCTCGTTTTATGTCTGCCGGCTGCTCGTTGGGAGCGATCGCTAATACGCTAAAAATTGAACTAAAACGTAAAAATAACAATTATACTTTATTTATAAAGCCATTTAAAACAACCACAGCTGCAACAAAGTGCTGTACACATGAAATTAAGAACATTTAAACAAAAGATGAGATGAAATCAGGAAAAACAACCGTCACGTCTTTTATACTGAAGTGGGTTGAGCCTAACCAGGGGTTGCTAGGTGAGGGGCTGGACTCAGGTTGGGGTGGGTTGTCCTGGCGCTTGTGACATCACAAGTGCGAGGATTTGAAAACGAGACATTTATATCCCTGAAAAATAAATCTACTTAGAGTAAATATACCACTGGGTGCATTTCTTTGGCCCTAGGACTGTTTTTTTTAAAGAAGTAAATACCCAAAGTAGAGTAAAAAAAACATTAAAAAGTGAATTTTGCATATGTGGTCCCCTTTAAGGAACTCTGGGCAAATTTGCCCTTTTGTTACAATTAGTTTTTAGCTAACCTTTTGATAGATTTGGCTTTTAACTAATCTTATACTTATTTCATATTTTAGGGGGCAGCTGTGACTGAGTAGATAGTGCAGTCGTCCTCCAATGGGAGAGTTGGGGGTTTGATTCCACCAGCAGTCACATGCTGACGTGTCCCTGGGCAAGACACTGAACCCCTCATTGCCTCAGATGTGTGTTCCTTTGGTGTATGACGGTGATCTAAAGCCTGATTAGTCTTTGTAAGGATCTTGTAGAGTGCTGTATGAATGGGTAAATGAGGGCACAGATTGTAGTGTAAAGAGTTTTGTGTATCTTAAGATGGAAAGACTATACAAGTACAGTTCATTTACCATTCTTATCTTTTAGGAAGTACTTTGCTATTTTCTTCCTTTAACCACATGTCATCAGCCAACTGGTTGATCCACTGTGAGAGGGTGATATTTATAAGACTGAGCTGAATACATCAGCTCAGACTGAGGAAGTCTTTTGGACGAAAGACAAAACGTTTCTACAATTTGTTTGCTTTGTTTTGTTTTGTTTTTTGAATGTCCAGAGGACCAGACTTAGCTTTTTTAGATTTTTCTACCTGGATTACAGTATTGAGCATGCATCAGGGTATTTAACCATGTAGTTTCTGCTTCTTGCGCATATTTTATTTGCCATTTCAATGTCAATTAGCACTGAGCGTTCACACTGCATTTTTGCATATAAGAACATAGAACGGGCATCACTGATGTGAACATTGGTTCAACTAGAGATATAGATTAACTTACAGAACTTTGATGAAACACCTCTGCCCCGAGAAACACTATAGCAATTTAGCCACTAAAAACTGTGTCAGCTTGTGCTGGTGTTAGTATCATGTACAGTATCATCGCTTGGTGCCACTGATATAAAAGACCATCACTTTTCAACAAAAAACAATTCAAATGAATACCTTAACGACCTCTTGAACATTTGAAAACCATTGCCTATCCACAAAATGCACTATGTAATATTCTCAAGCAAGCTTATATGAAAATGCAATAACTGACAAAATCAACACCTTCTTCTGCCAAACACCAACACTAGAAGCAGATTTTGCTTATTCTCTTGGCAAACAATACATATGCACACATATGTGTATACACACACTGGTCACATATGGAGACAAACCTGTGAAACACACTGTCCATGTGACCCTTCTGCTCCATATGGTCAAGAAGAGTGCAGGAAAATAAGCACACAGCTCTGTGGGTGAGTGCAGCTTGGCAGCCAGCAAAGTCTCAAGGTTTGTGATGTTGAAGCAACACACAAATGGTTTGTAATATGCTCCTTTCTGTACCAGTGCTCTTGTCCTACTTCATATTTTGTGATATAGTGCATAACTATGGCTATGAGCATGAATAAACAAGACTTCTCAGCTACAAATATAGATTTTAACATCCCAGAGTCAAAAAAAGGTTGTTGTTGTTGACACAATACATACAATAGGGGCTTTGTGACGATTTTCTGAGAACCAATTCTAAGCTTTGGTTAATGGACTACAAGTTCTTTTGACAAGTCTTTTTGGTGCCAAAATGTCATTAGATTTATGTCAAACAGTGGAATTTTTTTAAAATAATGAAAGAGCCTATGAGACAATTTCTTGTAGCTAAACAAAGTTATCTTGGGCAATTGTCCACTATTTTCTATGTGTCCTCAAACCTCCAAATAACTACCTGTACTGGTTTGTTGGTTGATACATCTAATTCTTGTAAGAACTACCAAAGTCCTTTTAAGAATTGAAAAAAAAATGAAGGGTGAGGAATGTAGAGATTATCCAATAATTCAGTTTTTACAAACATACAATGTCCAACTCTGGCTATTATGTTGACAGTGAAACACTAGGCAGTCAAGAGTTAACAATTGATTTTTGTGGACCATGAAAACTCCAGTTTTATTCTATGTTTATATTTGACATCTAATTTTAAAATCTATTAATTATTTGGGATGAGGGTGACAGTATAGCTGAAAGCAGTTTCCACAATCAATAGTGCTAAATGTTTGCTGCAGCCAATATTTTTTTATTGGAATTCATGTTGCTGGTAGCAAAAGCTTTTATGTCTTTATGTCATTTATGCCCATGACACTACCACAAAAACACTTCAGACTGCTTTTTTGTTCAGTTTTGCCAATAGGGCTGCAGAGTGCACCTTTTGCAAACAACTTTAGTAAAAAAAGTTGTTGCCCCAATCAATTATTGCCACTGTCGAAACATTAGCACTTTGAGATTTTCTTTAATGAAAAGTGTGTTATAAATTAAATTCATTATTATTTATTATTGCATATTAAATGTTACTGTAGCTCAGTATTTATAGGGTGTGACTGACCATTCACATGTGCCAAATATTCCACCAATGGGTCATCAATCAGAACAGTGATGTGTTTGATCCGGGATAAAGCTGAAATCAATTTCTATTGGTTTTCTTTTGGGGCCTTTTGAATGGCCCTCTGTTTGTGCCCAAGGGAGCACTCACTCCACCTCTACAACCATTTTTGTGCTTTCCCCCGCAAGCATATTGCTCCCATTGAAATGATAACTGCTGTCCAATGTGTGTTCAAAACAACAAGTCAGATTTTTAAAAAACCCAACAGCTCTCAAAGCACTTAACACAAGTTACTGGAAAAAATCAATTTTAGGTTAGTTATCCATTTGGCCTGGGGCATTGTAGATTGGCAGAAATCAAGTGTTGCCTGAATACAAATTCTGGTGACCAGCTTACAAATCATTAGGTTTTCCTGTGCTGATTTCTAAAGCTAAATACTGGTGAAGATTCTCAGCCAGTGGTAGTTCTACCAGTAGCCATGGTAGGTCTACCAAGTTTAAATGGACAGCTGAACTTCCTGAGTAGTGAAGGCATTTTACTTTTAAGTCTAGTTGAGGAGTGTTAAGGTTGATTGTGGAGAATAGTATCTCACTGGGTTGTGTCTATTTAAGACTAACTGGTGATTAAAAACTACATTAAAATTGGTCAGTTTCCCATTGCATTGTCGCTTAATTATGAATGCTCATGACCTAGAAACCAGCAAAACTGTATATTAAATTATTTACATTATTTTGTTGCCCAACTCTACCCACATTGTACTCTCCTTAGCTCACCTAGTATCTACAATAGCAACCGCTCCCAGATTAAAAATGTAATCTACTGGAGAATACTTTATGGAAACTAAATCGAGAAGGGTTTGAGTCAACTCTGACTATTTTGAAAGACGATGCAGTGCAGAAATATTTTGAACATTTAAAATCTAGGCAACAAGGTTGAGAGCTTCAGACAAGGAATTTAAGAACACCCATTAACATTTCAAGACATTTTGGAATGCTATTTACCAACACGTCACCAGGCCAGCAAAATACTACATTTGGATCAACAAAGACCTCAACAACCATCATTAGTGATGAGAGGTAGAGTGATTTGCATGCAAACACAAACTCACATAAAATCAAAAAAGGCGTTCAATACAAGATCAACTGGACTTTATTTGTTACAGAAGACGTTTCGCTTCTCATCCGAGGAGCTTTATCAATTCAATGAAACAGACTGTGTGCGCGTGGAGTTATAAAGTCTTAGGAGTCACGCACCAACATCCCGGGTATGTAAATTTCAAACTGAGGTAACACATACATGTAAATTGACAGATCACACCTTAACAGGGAGTTCCCTTGAGGTTTCTGACAGAAGACACACAACTGTATGTAAATTGACAAAAAAATTAATTTACATACAGTCACAGGACATCTGTGCTACTGCGAATTGGAGCTCATTAAATACTTTTGCAAAGCATTACAGTTTGGATGTTACTGCAGGTGACGTCACTCAGGCTGTCCTTTCTAACACACAGTAGAAAGTAACCTTGAGGTGCCTGTTGGTCACAGGCAGACGTTCACTCTAGCATGCATTTTACTGAGCATTTCAAGGGTGTGAATGGATTACGTTCCAATAGCAAGTATGTTGCACCGAGAGACCGACTGAAAGGGAACAGAAAGTTATGCACCATAACTCATGTTCCCAGAAGGAAGGGAACGAGGTGCAACATAGCTGGCCCTTTTCAATGCTGAAAGCTTGGTGAAGTGCAAACTTTGGAGAAAGATGGAGGGGCGCAAGCCGCTTAAGTAACCAGAGGGCGGGGCCTCTGGCGCGGCGATGACACCCCTAGCCGTAAAGGCATGAGTATATTCCCTCAGGTAATCGCGCGGGGGTGCAATTCCCATAGCAAGTATGTTGCACCTCGTTCCCTTCCTTCAGGGAACATGAGTTATGGTGCATAACTTTCAGTTTTTTTGGATAAACACTGCCACAAAATCCGGTTACATTTTTATTTGACAATATATAAAGTTGATCTTGGGATGAAACAAATTGAAACAAATGCAATCTCTTTCAAACTTTGTGCCATTGTAATTCAATTACAATACCACCAAGGAGGTTTAAAATCTGCTGCAGAATGGCTTGTTACGACTCACTGCTTTGTGTAATGGTGTTTTCTTTGCTCTGGAAATGAAATATAATATCATTAAACAGAGGCATGTAAAATGGAGTGTCAACAGATCCATCTTTGGTGCCTGCTCAGACTGTATGTGGATACTCCCCAGTGGCAGATCCAGCTCATCATTGAAACATGGAAATCTGGGGGATTTGATTCACCCAACACTGTATAGATTTATGGATGTTAATATGGAGAGATATACAATCAAGTCCTGAAGAACTTGAGACACTTTAAAGACATGCTGTATTTAAAATAACCAAATGAGGTGAAATGTCATCCTGTGCAAATAGATTTACTGGCTAAATTCATACCTGCGCAATGATGAAATAATCCTCAAACACAAACGTTAGCCATGATTGAAACTGTTGACAAGTAACAAGCAAGACTGTCAGTGTTCGCGCAAATCCCAAGATAACATTTGCGATGGTTGCACTGCTTCAGAGAGCAGTTACGGTGGCTGAGAAGAAAGGCAATAAAGAAAAGCTTTGATGTTGTCATGCATGATTGTGTGAAGACATCCTCGGGCTTGTGTCGAGGGTGTTGATTTAGTGACTGCTGCAGAAATGAGAATACGTACAGATAGCTTCTGGTGCTATTAAGGGCTGGGCTTTGAGAATGAAACCTCTTCTACATCTATTATCTCGGGTGACACTTCAAATACTTCAGACGTGAGCATCCGGTTTTGCTTTCCAAGTATGGCGATACTCCAATTTAATTAATTTACTTTGGAGGGTGGCTGACTATCATTTGAAGAAGAACTTATGAAAAGGGCCACAGGAGCAATTAGATAATTTCACAATACTGACCAAACCAACTGTAATGCATTTGCTTCCATCCTTGTGCCTCTAAAAATGGGAGATTTTGGTTGGGATTTTTTTTATTTTTTTTATTATAAAATGTATCACCAGTAATTCAAGTAAAATGTAGTAAAACAGGCAAAAAAAAAAAAAACATGCATTTTACTGCTTATACTGCTTAATGTTCCCTACATTATGCATGTTCACAACAGGGGAAGACTGTCCTGTTTCTTTTTGTGATGTGAAGCGAAGGGTAGGGTACCCTACAGATGAAGGGAAACAAGCATTTTGTAAAAAAAAAAAAATTCCAAGCACAAACACCATTGTAATGTTTAATTTGATGCATTCCAATAATGTCCAGTTACTGTCCTTGTCAGTTCTCTTTATTAAGCATCAAAAGTAAGTCTTCAACAATAACCTTTAATTGATCAATCTATAGCGCATAGTTTAGGGCATTCAAATGTTTTACATTTAGTATCATTGTCATTTTTCCTTAAAAAGAATAAACAAATTGATAAACAAAGCCTTCAGGCTTGGTAGTTTTACCTGACATATATGTGGGTGTCTTGTGAAAGTAAAATGAAATGGTGACAAGTGATATTACATCAACTTCTTGAATGAATAATCCATGTTGCAATGAAAAATTTAACCTCTACTCTGCAAATTTAAACATAGAATGTCCCCTGTGACGTTGACATTAATGGTATGACGCACTCCAGTGCATTCTGGGAAAACGAAAACTACGTAGATAGGGATAAAAATACACATTGCATGACGTTAATATGCAATCATGGCCAGACATTGTCTTACAAAGCACAGAGCAGAGTGGCACTTCCCGTGATGGTAGGGGAAATGAACAGAAGCACAGTATGAACTTTTTTTTACTAAACTTATAAAAAGACAGAGACTTCTTGATCTTGATAACTAAATAATCACAGTGCACACAAGTTTGTACATCACGTAAAATATATATATATACAAATAAAATAGTTGCACTTAACATTAAAAACAGATGGTAATTTGGTATGGAAACAAGAAGACGAATGGAAGACGAATGGAAGATGAATGGAAAACGAATGGAGGACGAATGGAAGACGAAAGACAAATTTACCCTAGTGCAGATCACCATGTGTATAAAGTGTTCCCATGTAGTATTAACATCTACCAATGCTTAAAAAAAACAGATGAGGGAACCCATCTTGGCACAAAATCTGTTTCCACCAGAATTAAAATTTGTGGATTGTGAAACCATTCATTTGTGAAAGGTTTGTGTTCATCTGGAGATCTGTAGTTCTTCATTGATTCCTCATTTGTGTATGTGCTTACACAGCATACAGCATACAAACCGGATTCCAAAAAAGTTGGGACACTAAACAAATTGTGAATTAAAACTGAATGCAATGATGTGGAGGTGCCAACTTATAGTATGTTTTTTTCAAAATAGAACACAAATCACAGATCAAAAAATTAAACTGAGAGAATGTATCATTTTAAGGGAAAAATATGTTTTAAAATTTCATGGCAT
>JBBPBX010031727.1:0-34334 GCA_038048925.1 Garcialebias charrua | reverse complement strand
ATATATATATACATATATATATATACATATATATATATATATATATACATATATATACATATATATATACATATATATATACATATATATATATATACATATATATATATACATATATATCAGTGGTGGGCCTTCGACCGCTAGGTAGCGCTATTGCGCTAATCCGCTTGTAGCGTAGCTAAATAATCTGTTAGCTTTACAGCGGATTGACTAAGTTTTATAATTCATAAGCGGATTTATGCTATTTTTATTTAAAATGCAGTACCGCTAATAACTAATTATCTATCAGTAAAAACGAAATAACGTATTTACGAGCAGCGCCGGATGTGGTCCGTCACAAAAAAGCGTCCCCCTCAGTCTCTTGGTGTGTGCTCTCTCTATAGCAGTTAGCAGCCAGTGTGTTACTCTGCAGCCTTATTGCTTGTTTTCGAAGAGTCAGACGAAGACTTTTTAACATGGAGGGTGAACTTATGGATGTTTCTCAGGGCCTACGCGACGCGTCTGGATTTAAAAATAGAATTTCGCCACATTAGCACTCTATAGCTCCTTTCATAAGTCAGACCCGCGCTATTCCCGCACAGAGCAGTCCGGCTTTAATACCCATCGGGTCATTCATAAAACAAAGTTGAATCCGGCCACGACCCGCCCTCAATGGAGCATTCACAAAACGATTTGCAGCCCGGCTTGAAAAGAGGCGTGGTGAAAATCCGCAGATCAGTTGACGTACCCGAACGATCAGTTGACGTGGTGCCTGCGTGTTTAACGTGATGACGTGCTGCCTGCGTGTTTAACGTGGGACCGCAGAGGTGTCTGTAAACAAACATGGCGACGCTAGCGAACATCGTTGTGCTTATCCGAATGCTCTTGTTAATAAATGCCAAGATGCAGCAATTATTTGCGCGAAGACCGACAAACTCGCATGCAAGCTTTGACACAGCATTGCGCACATTGAGGCAACGCCGAAGGGAAAGACGGCGTATTGTTTATTTGGACTACAACCGAGCTGAACGACGTGTATGGAGGATGGAGCGACCCCAGGGAGCAGTGTTTTGGACCGAAGTACTGAACAACTTCGGTGAGGATGAATGGAGAAAACATTTTAGAATGTCCAGATTAACATTCGACGTAGTGTTCCAGCACATTCAGCCATATCTGGTCCGTCAAAGAACACGTCGTGGTCTGCCTTTGGAACCTATGCTGAAACTGGCTGTTGCTTTATGGTGGTTTGCAACCCCGAGTGAGTACAGGTCCATCAGCTGCATATTTGGGATTGGTCTGTCCAGTGTGTGCATGTCAGTACATCTGGTGGCCGTGGCGATCAAGAAAGCGCTTTTGAAACGTACCATCAGTCTGCCAAGTGGGGAACGTTTGCGCAACGTCATAAATGGATTTAATCTTCGAGGATACCCTATGTGCGCAGGTGCCATTGATGGCACACATATTCCCATCATCGCTCCCTGCCAGTCTCCTGGTGCCTATTTCAACCGCAAAGGTTACTACTCCATTGTTCTTCAAGCTGTTGTTGACCACAACTGCCGGTAATGTGTAATCTAAGTTGTGTTTGTTCATATATTAATATTTAATCAAAAAGTGTTGCTAAACATGTACTTCCCACAGCTTAAACAGGTCACTGTTTTTTAACAAGCACTTTTTGTTACTTCAGTTTCACAGACATCTACGTTGGCTGGCCTGGTAGTACCCATGATGCCCGTGTTTTGGCCAACTCTGACATATTCCACAAAGCCGAGAGCCAAGATGGATTTCTTTTCCCCCGTGATGTAAGTACACCACTGCATATGTTTCAAACCTGCTTTGCTAACAAAAGTAATTCATTTAGGTGCATTACTTTGTATTTTACAAATATTTCACTGTAAAGTAATGTTATGTAATGGATGTTGATGCGCTTTAGTATTGTACACTTTCTGATCACTGCAAGTGAGGTTTAGCTGATCATCTGGGGCCTCATGTACAAAGACTTGCGTGGATTTCTTACTGAAACGTGACGTACGGTCAAATCCAGAAAACTGCGTACGCACAAAAAAATCCAGATGTATCAAACTGTGCGTACGCCGGAATCCACGCACATTCCTTTTGTACATCACAATTAACGTGGAACTGAGCGCACGTGAGACACCTCCCCTGACACGCCTTCATTTACATATGTTAAACAGATGCAAATTACTTCCTGCATGTGTGAAGGACATGTTTGTTTGATCCCTGCGCGATCAGAAATGATTTCTAGATTCAGGAAAATAATGAATTTAATATAAGGAAGAGTTTTACGTTCTAAAGTCTATAAAAAATGAAAGTTTGGGGTGGGGTGTTTATCAATAAGATTTGAGTATGTTGCAGACGATGTGAGTTAAATGTTGTGTTTTTGTCTGTCTGTCTGTGAACAGGTGACGATGGATGTCGGTGGTGTTGAGGTGCCAGCGCACATTATAGGAGATCCTGCATTCCCCATCCGGAACTGGTTGATGAAAGGCTTCACAAATCACCAAGTGCTGAATCAGTCCCAGAAGAAATTCAACTTTCGTCTCAGCTCTGCTCGGATGGTGGTGGAAAACGCATTTGGGCGTCTGAAGGGCCGCTGGAGGTGTCTTGCAAAACGGAACGATGTAGATACAGCTTTCATGTCCACAGTTGTTGTGGCCTGCTGTATTTTACACAACGTATGTGAGGCCAATGGGGAGATATTCTTGCCAGAGTGGGAATACATTGAGGGTGAACTTCAGGTGCCAGAGCAGCCACATGATGTTGGAGCACAAATGAACAGCCACCTAGCAATAAGAGATGCCATAATGTCCATCTTGTAAATAAATTTTTCTGTGTTACACTGTGCAAGTCATAAATTACATCTGAACAGCGAGCGCCGGCATTTCTGTTAGAGCTTTAAAATGTAAATTTACTCTGTGCTAGTTTTTATGAAGTTTTGGCCACACAGTGAAGAATTGGCCTTTACTTAATTATATATCATTAGAAATAAGAAATAAGCACTGATATATGCAGGACAGCTGCTGCTGCATGTAAACCTGCAGACTTCACCTTAATAACAAAAGAAAGCATGTCCTGCTTATATCAGTAGTGGCCACTTTTACCTGTGAATAGGTAGAAATAAGAACATACACAGGACAGCATGTACAACTGCAGACTTGACCTTAATGTCCTGCGTATGTTCTTATTTCTATCTATTCACAGGTAAAAGTGGCCACTACTGATCTGAGCAGGACATGCATTCTTTTTTTATTAAGGACAGGACATATAACAAAATAATGCATGTCCTGTTCATATCAGTAGTGGCCACTTTGACCTGCGAATAGATAAGCAGGACAGCATCTACACCTGCAGACTTGACATTAATAACAAAATAAAGAATGTCCAGCTCATACCAGTATTAAAGTGGCCACTGTGAGCTGTGAATAGGTATGAAAAAAACAACAGATACAAGCAGGACAACTTGTGTTGCATTTGGACTAGACTAACCACACCTTAATTAAAAAAGAAATGTCTTGCTCATAACATTTCTAAGTGAAATTTATACTATGGCTATAACTATAAAAATGGAAGTTATAAGTTTAGGGTCATATGTTCAAAGTTTCCACTCTGAACTGTGAATAGGTAGAAGAACAATAGAGAAGTCAGTTCTGATATAAGAATGAAATTCAAGTAAATTCAAACAGTTCTATATTAGCATAAATCAAAAAAGGGATAAACTTTTCATTTCATGGATTTTAATAAATTTCATGGATTTTAATAAATAACATTTGCATTTAACTTACATGTAACTGTAAAATAAACAAAAAAATAATGTACATGTATGATGCATTGCAATGCGCTTTGGATACAATTATTGCACATTGGCTGCAGCACCAACAGTGTGCAGAAAACAAACAAACCATAACAATGTGCAGTTCTGCATTGAGAGAAATAGAAAAAAAGTGTGCACCTCAATGCACTTTCTATAAATTTATTGCACATTGGCTGCAGCACCAACAGTGTGCAGAATACAAACAAACCATAACAATGTGCAGTTCTGCATTGACAGAAATAGAAACAAAAAGTGCACCTCTGCATAGCGAAAAAATACAAAAAAGAAATCTGTGTAGTTATGCAAAAAACCAAAAGGTGCTATGTAAATAAATACTTCAAAATGTCCTACAGTTGCGTGAAACTGTACTGGTCTTGCTGGTCAGGTTGGTTAGGTTGTGTTATTAAACTTCTGAGGAGATAGGTCAGCTCTGCGTGTTGGTCCTGCAGAACACGAAGCTGCTCGGATTGCCACCGCTCATGTTCTGCCCTCTCAGCTGCCCGTTCATCTGCCAATCTACGCATGACTCGCTCGTCTTCCTCCCGGTCCTGGTCGCGGAGTGCCATTAGAAACTCCTTCATGCTTTCATTTTTGCTTTTCTTCCTTCTTTTGGGGGCAGGAGGAGAATCTGCACAACATAAATTAATTTATAACATCATATTACTTTGCGCTCTTGGGCCATAATGTGGTTAGTGTTATGCGGTGTTTTATCTTACCCACTCGGTTCTCCTTATCATTTTGTTGCGACGATGTGGACGGCTCATCACCGGGGGTGCCACTGTTGTCCTCGGTGTCATCGGTGGATGGTGACGGTCGACTGGACGCTTCATTTTCTCGCATACTGCTAATCAGAGCGATGGGATTAGCAGAATGACTCTTCCCCCAAATCGCGTCACATAAATCGAAATACGTCCAGTCCATCCTGTCGCGCCCGCTGCGTCCGTTGTGGTCATTCACCTGGTGGTACTTCTTTTTTAAGTTTTTTAGTTTGGTGGTCACCTGGCTCTTGTCCCGGTTATAACCGCGCTCTCGCATCAGTACACCAATTCGCTCCAGCAGTGCACCATCCTTCACTGTACCGGTAAATCCCTTATTAATTTCCTCCTCTGCGCGCAGAGACAGGAGTAGACGGGTTTCGGCATCACCCCAATTAGCCATTTCCGTGATGAAAAAAAAAAGAAAAACAAAAGATTCGGCGAAGAATAGCGAGTGATGCGCAAGCGATATAAAAATGTTCTTGTTTACACTTTTGACAGTGGGCGCAGGAAAAGTACGTCATCATTCCTCACATTCCTCAAATGAGTTTGAAGCCGCAGACACCCCGACACCTTTCACAAGTCGACAGATCCGGGTTTAACACTATGAACCGTGGCGGGTCAGAGGGGGATCAAAGGCGAGTCAATTTAATCCGCCAAACCGCGTTTGCGTGTTTTCTGAATGCTCTTTGGAGACTTGAACCCGCATAAAAGCCGGACCGACCGGTCTTATGAAAGGGGCTTTCAAAATGACGTCCGCGACGGCCAAAGAAGCCAGGATTTTACAACAAAACACGGTAAAACAATTATTTCTTTGCTGAGAAAAAATATATTTCATAGCTGACGTTATAGCACAAGTTTTTCTGAGCTTGAGAGTTTCACGAAATGGTCAAATCTGCTGGATTTAAAAAAGTAGTTCACCATTAGGACTCTTCAAAATGGCGTCCGCAGGGCAGCAAACTTACATACTCAGGGAATCACAAGGAACTCAGGAGACAGAGGCAACAGGAGACAATGCCAGGACAATGATAAACACAGAGATACAGACTTATTTTTGATTTGATTTGATGTTCATTCATTCATTTTAAAAGAACAATACAAAACAGTTTCATCAGATACAAGGATGAATAGACTTTTAGCTGAATGGATGGATGGATAGACAGTTAGCTGGATGGTGGACTGGATGGATGATCTTTAACAAGTTCTAAAATCATTAAAATTTAACCTCAGCTTGTGCCTCTGACCCAACAGAACCTCCTTCAGCAGCAGAACCCTCTGTGGTTCTCTGACTTCATCAGTCTCTCTCCTGGTTCTGGAGGAGTTCTGACCCACTCTTCTTTCCATTGTTGCTTCAGTTCTTTGAGGTTTCTGCTCAGCTCTCTGAAGGTTTCAGGTTCAGGTTCTGGACTCTGACTGGGCCGTTGATTTGATTTGATGTTTATTCATTCATTTTAAAAGAACAATACAAAACAGTTTCATCAGATACAAGAATACAAGTAGGATAAAATGAAAGGAGCAGAAAGAAGATGAAATCTTATTATATCTGCCCCTTATTTCACAGTTTGTTCAACCAATGATAACCTTCAAACTACATCACAAAATGAATAAATCTACTAATTTATCTAACTGTAATACACAAACTACATCACAAAATGAATAACTCTACTTAATTTTTCTAACTGTAATACACAAACACACTAAGCTACATCATATATAGTTTTTGAGCAAGTCCTTTTCGACCTTTTTCTTAAATGTATACATTGGGCAGCACGGTGGCACAACTGGTAGAGCTGCTGCCTCTCAGCGAGAAGGTTGCCGGTTCAAATCCCGGTCCGGGGCCTTTCTGGGTGGAGTTTGCATGTTCTCCCCGTGCATGCGTGGGTTTCCTCCGGGTACTCCGGTTTCCTCCCACAGACCAAAAAACATGCTTGTTAGGCTGATTGGTGACTCTAAATTGACCCTAGGTGTGAGTGTGAGAGTGGATGGTTGTTTGGTGTGAGTGAGACAGGTCCCTCTTGTAAATGAGTCCCCGTGACTCAACGAGGCTAGCCTGTATAAATAAAGGTTGAATGAATGAATTGATTTTGCATTTTTAACATCACTCTCCAGAACATTCCACAATCCAACTCCCTGAATTGAGGTAGACCGTCCCTTTAAGCTGGTTCTGAATTGTGGTTTGATGAATATCTGTCCCTTTAAGATTGTAATAACTTTGTCTAAATTTCTTTGGATATTTAAAGGTAATGTGTTATTATGAGCCCTATACATAACTGATAAAATACTATATTCTACCAATTCCTGGAATTTCAATAAATTTAGCTGAAGAAACAAGGTGTTTGATGGGTGACTGAAATGTTTTCTGGTGATTACTCTTACAGCTCTCTTTTGTAAAATAAAAACAGGCTTTGTAATTGTTTTGCACGCTTTTCCCCAAACCTCAATACAATAGATTAAATGTGGAACAATGATTGTGTTATACAACATATACAGAGCTTTATCAATTAAAAAATCCCTGACTTTATATACAGGTACATGAACACACAGCATGACAATCACAAACACCTGGACAACAAAATGGAGGAGATAAGCAAGACAATTAACAGAGAGACCAGGGAGTGTAGGGATGGGGACCCATCACCTGAGAGCAACATGCTTACAACTGTTATCTTGAAGTTCTAGGGTGTAGAGAGCCACAGAAACGGTTATGGTAGGCCGGATTTGGCCCACGGGCCTTGAGTTTGACACATGCGATCTAGTGGTACTAAAAGTAACAAAAGAAGAAAAAAAAAACAGCCAAATATGTCAGCAGTTTAGCTAACAGACTTTGGAATGGGTACATTTTGTCCTTGTGAAACCTGTTGAAGAGAACCAAACTAAATACTCTGAAACTCAAACAACTTACTGTATAACAGTTCATGCACCGCTAGTTGGCAGTGTAGTGCAAATATTGCATAACTTGCTGCTACCAATTGTTGAATTTAATTAGCGGATTAGAATTAGCTTCCCCTAATTTTCATAAGACATTAGTGCTTTTGAAATTGCGGACCTAAATAAATTAATTAGTGCTTTAGAAATAGCGGAACTAATTTTTGGATTAGCGTTGCCCACCACTGTATATATATATATATATATATATATATATATATATATATATATATATATATATATATATATATATATGTATATGTATATACAGTGATAGGAATAACGGAGTTATAAATAAACGGCGTTACAAACGGAGTTATTTTTTTCATTAACGGGTAATCTAAGTAGTTACTATGTCTATCGTTACAACGCCGTTACCGTTACAAACACTAAAATGGTGTACGTTATTTTGTCTTCTGCGCGCTGTCTCTCGCTGCTTGTTTACTTTTTTTTTTCCCTTGTTGGTGAGGGAGGGTGGAAGCAGCAGAGGGGAGGGAGGGTAGGAGCATGAGCTATAGACGTGGGAGCAGAGGGGAGGGGCGAAACAAAAAGGATGATGCTGATTGGCTAAGGTAGAGTGTCAGTCAGAGGTCAGCCAATCAGCGGTTTTGTTGTTCAGCTCACACACGCTGCAGCAGGAAGCTTCAAATCTGAAAAGTTAACAGAAGTCTGGCAGCAATGGCGAGTTTGGAGGGAAAGTTGGCGTTTTCAAAGTGGAAATACAGAAATTACTTTACTCTCCTTGAGGTAAAAGGCAAGAACGTGCATGTGAAGTGTACATTATGTCCCGGAGCGAAGTGTACGTCCGTCGTAATCTGATCTGACAAGCATCTCACAACTGCTCAGGTAATTCAGCTTTTCAGTACTGTTTTAAAAGTACTTCATATTGTGAAAATGGTTCTTTTGTTTTTAAGAAAATTCTTGAAGAACCAGTTGTGTGAGAGTTTGATTTTATTTTACACTACAAAGCACTTATTTTAACTGTTTACTTTTATTTCTAAGAAAACACTTGAACAGTACAGGGTGTACATAGAGCTGAAAAACACAATTGTTATATTATTTTGTTAACCTGTATTTTGTAATGAAGAAAAAACTTGAAGTATAGTATGTCAAACAGTCATGTTCTGTTGAGGTGCTGTAAGCATTTCTACTTAAAATTCGTAGATATATCTAAACTTAAAGATCCACTGACGTGATTTTTCTACTATTCATCAAATTGCTCAAAATATATATATATTATCATTTAAATATGTTAGTTTTAGCAAACAAAATGATAAATCACTTTAATTTTGCTTTGAAAGTGATTTTGAACTTCAAGCCGTGTTTAATCATGGGAAATCCGTTTACACCTGAACGCACCATCTGTGATGTAATGTCCAGAGTGAGAGGCAGAGGGCTCCAGTCTCTTCAATAGCGGACATTTTAAAACTTGACTAATTTATCAATCTAGATGAAGATTTGAGCTATTTGTCTTCATTTTGGGAAGGAGAAAATAGTTTGGGTGATGGAACAAGAAACAACAGGATCTAATTTAGGTCTGATGCTGTATCAGACTGACCTTCATGTGGAGCTGCGCACACTGTGACAAGCTCAGAGCTCTGCCTCAACTCTGGACATTACATCACAGATGGTGCGTTTGGGTGTAAACGGATTTCCCACGATTAAACACAGCTTGAAGTTCAAAATCACTTTTAAAGCAAAATTAAAGTGATTTATCATTTTGTTTGCAAAAACTAACATATTTAAATGATAAAATATATATATTTTGAGCAATTTGATGAATAGTAGAAAAATCACGTCAGTGGATCTTTAAACCAACCAAACAAACAATAGTTACTTTCCCTGTTAACTAATTACTTTTATAGGTGAGTAATTCAGTTACTAACTCAGTTACTTTTTGGGCGAAGTAACTAGTAACTATAATTAATTACTTTTTTGAAGTAACATTCCCAACACTGTATATATATATATATATATTTTTTTTTTACTGTGCTTTTTTACTGTGTTTTCATTTTAAAGGTTCAGTATGCAGTTTCTGTAGAACTGCAGCACTTAGAAATATTTTCAACAGGCAAAGCATTCTGATCCCTCCCCCTCAGAGCCATATGTGGCTCTGCCCCCTTGTGGTCTGTTAAATTTCAAATTCAAGCTCTGTTTTTATTGGCTGATTCAAATTCAAGCTCTGTTTTTATTGGCTGGTTACAAACTCTGTTTTTATTGGCTGGAAAATGGTGGGTCACCTTTTCTTTTTAGAAATGCTTATTTACCACCTGGAGAAGCAAGGGGACAATATTTTTTTTTTTTCAGAGATTACCTGGCTAACATCAGTCTGTCAGGAGGTAGTGACAGAGTGAAGAAATATGTTCATAAAAAAAGCTACATACTGAAGCTTTAATATTGTTCTTATACAGTTTTATTTACTTTTACTGCTGTTAATATCATGATTGTTACTAGTGATGTGTGTTACGGTTCTGTAAATTTTTAAACCTCTTTTATGTTGTGTGTGTGAAGCACCTTGATAACAGTTTATCTGGTTTAACTGTGCTATAGAAATAAAATTGACTTGACTTGACTTGACTAATACGTCAGCACATTTAAATTGTAACAACAGACATAAATACAGGATGTCATTATACTTAGTCTGTGGCTCAGTCTTAGCTTAAATATAGTTACCAGCTTAGAAATGGAGATGGAGAAATTTAAGAAGGAGAGGTTAAAGGAGGAAGTTATTTATCTTGAGTGTAACCAGAGATGACACTTTCCATCCGACTTCTGCTAAATCCAGGTACGTTTGTAAACAGCTCTTTACCTTGAAGACAACTAGTCTTATAAGGAGATGGTACCAGCCTTTCAGGCGTACAGAATCGTTGCAGGTCCAGTACGTCCGAACCGGTTCTCGTTTACGTGTCAACGTCTCCTGGGATCCGCGTCGGTCATCAGAAAATGCGTCAGCTCCTGGCCTCTGACTTCAAGATAACTTATTCCAGGAAGAAATAAGCAAAGTTTGAGCTTACGCTCGTTCGAAGTGGACTCATAACAACATGTTATAAGTCCTTAACTGGATGACGTGTCCTTAGCGTGTGACCAAACGTCCATCCAGCTCTTTGGGAAAGTTCACATCTCTTGAAGTTCCTAGCAGACTCAGACTCTTCCAGCTTAGCTTAGAACTTTAAGAAAGAACTCGGAGACTTGTCTCTTTCCGATTGGTTCAGAAGAAACAGTCGAGGAGTTCACTTGCTGTTATCACGACCCAAGGTTACAGCCAGCAGCAGAGGAAATGTTTAGGAAAAGACAGACTCATAGACTCCAAGAGGAAAAATACTTGGATTAGCGTCTTAACACTTCTAGAACAAATCTGCAAATCACAATAACACATAAAATTCACTCTGACACCATTATATGGTCAAGTAACACAGTAATACTCCATATTAAAAGAATAACAGCATATAACATATATCATGAAAATGACAAAAGTTATTCTTTTGATTACATTAGAATAAAATCAAAGATAGAAATAGTCTCTTTTGGTGACTATTTTCTCAGATTACAACTAATGGAATGATTTGTAGTAAATGTCTTGCTTTACTGAAAGGTCAGTAAAGGTAATCTCTGGAACAGTTCAAAAACCTTAGTTTGACCCTGGGTAGGTCCAGTACATCTCCCCCATTTTGGAAGTCATCGCCAGTCCTTGGGGATGAGGTCTAACACGAAAGGAAACCTTGAACTGTCTCTGATGTTGAAGTAATCCAGCAAGTGTAGAAAAAAAATCAAAAATTATAATCCCATAAAGTTTTTGGAAATTCCATACTGTTCGTAGGTAATCCCATTGCGGTAAGCTTTTAATCCCTTGGAAAACTGAGTCTGTTAACTCTTGGAAAACAAAGTCTGTGATCCTTTGGAAAACAAAGTCTTATAATTTTTTTTTTTTTTTTTCTTTCTTCTTTCGGCTTTTTCCCTGCGTTAGGGGTCACCACAGCGATCTAGTCGCATGAAGATTTGGCAGTTGTTTTTACGCCGGATGCCCTTCCTGACACAACCACAGACCACCGAGCAACCACAGCCCTCTGTGTGGAGCAGAGAGCTGATATCTAGGGTTCCCGGGGGAGCAGATGGTGTGGGTTAGGGGCCTTGCTCAAGGGCAAAATAACAAAGTCTTATAATCCACAGCGGTAATTCCACAGCAGTAATTCCATATCATTAGAGTTGGTGATTTCATCAGCAACAATTGTTTTTATAATCAGCATGTAGAGGGGATCCCTCGATTGACGCAGAGGAGGCGACCCTTGGATGAAGGTTGAAGACCAAGCGTTGGAGCTGCAGGTCCCCACATCGAAGGTTGTTGGCTGGTTGGCTTCCAGTCAGTGCCACTCTGGTTCTATGTGTCATGCAATTATGTGGTTTTTTAGGTGGGCTTATGATTGGGATTTTACATTAGCCTTACCTATATGCACCTGGTATGTAAGCTATCATGGTTTAGATCAGCTACAATTACCAATTAAGGGGTGGATCAATTCTGTAAAATTAGAAATAGGGATCTATACCTATAAAATTTTGGAGGGCTTCTGTAACGAAGGCCTCTAATTCCAAACTATTCCTCCATTCATTACTTAGTTTAGGTTAAACTAAAATAGAAAAATGAAATATAGTTTGATCTAAATGTCTGTTGTCTTTTAGACGAATGACGTAGGATTTGGTATTCCTAATAAATTTTGAAGTCTATGGCGAGACTCATCAAAATGAATAGATAATCTAGAATAGAAACGATCGAATCGGTTCAATTTAGAAATTGTGAGACCAGTGTAGTTTATGGTACCTTGAGTAGCTTTAAACTACATTGACTCTTCGACGATTGAGATTTAACAAAACGAACTGCATGTTGGCATAGTTAAATCCATATCATTCATTAACCAATGTTAATATGCTGGTGAAGATTCTCAGTCGGCCAGGACATGATAAATCAAAAAGGCGTTCAATACAAGATCAACTGGACTTTATTTGTAACAGAAAACGTTTCAACTCCCATCCGGGAGGCTTTCTCAATTCCATGAACAACTGTGCGAAGTTTGGGGTTATAACAGAACCACGCACCATCATGTGTAAGTTTCAAGCTGAGGTAACACATACATGTAAATTGACAGATCACACCTCAACAGTAGGGGGTTCCCTTGAGGTCTCTGACAGGACACAACACTGTATGTAAATTGACAACAAACAACTCCCAACCAACAAACAGAGGCTTCTCAAAGAAATTTGTTAGTCTAATTTACAGAGGTGTCTTGTCTGTAAATTAGACTAACAAATTTCTATATATATATATACACCCTTCAATGTAGTCCTTGACATCCTTTTTCATTCCAGGCCAATAGGCAATCTGTTTTAATGCCGTCAGCGTGGCTTTATCTCCTTTGTGTCCTGCGGACGGGAGATCATGGGCATGAACTAACATCACCCCCCTTTGGTCATGGGGAACCACGAACACAGGTGAGGACGTTGGTCTATGAGCGAAAGTTAGGATGCCCTTGATTAGTTTTAGCTGTTTGTGCAGCTGATAGAGGGCTCAGGTCTCTTTAATAGCGGACCATTTAAAACTGGATGAATTTAGCAATCTGTGAAGATTTGAGTGATTTGTCTTCATTTTGGGAAGCAGAAAATAGTTTGGGTGATGGAACAAGAAACAACAGGATCTAATTTAGGTCTGATGCTGTATCAGACTTACCTTCATGTCGAGCTGCTCATACCTACGCACTGTGACAAGCCCAGAGCTCTGCCCGGTGTGACATCACAGATGGTGCGTTCGGGTGTAATCAGATTTCCCATGATTAAACACGGCTTGAAGTTCAAAATCACTTTTAAAGCAAAATTAAAGTGATTTATCATTTAGTTTGCATAAAGGAACATATTTAAATGATAAAAAAATATATATATATTGAGCAATTTTATGAATAGTAAAAAAATCATGTCGGTGGACCTTTAAGGTCTGGATCGGAATCCAGGTCGTCTTTAGATGGAATATTTTTAATTGTTTTATTATTTGTTTTATTGACATTTAATTCTGTTGCTCCTTGTAGCACTTTGAGATTTTTATTAATGAAAAGTGTGTTATAAATTGAATTCATTATTATTATTATTATTATTATATTTTTGTCTGGATCAGTCAGGTACAGTATCATGGAGTTGATAGCAGGATCCGACTTCTGTAGTTGGATGATGTCTGGGTCAGTCAGTGCGGGTCGTACAGAGACTGCGTTGTCAGCAGGTCTGGCTGCGGCCTGTGCACGTGTGACTGCCATTACCCTGACTGTAGGTTGTATTGACAGAGTCTTGATTAACCAGGAGGGGTCGAAGGACCATAGAGGACCTTCGTCGGCTCCTTCTTTGGCTAAGGAATCTGCAATGTCATTGTAGTGCTTGTCATCGCCTGGGACTCTAGAATGTCCTGGAACTTTCTTCCAGTAGATCTGTAAGTCGTGTGATGTCACCAAGTGATCACACGCTATGAAAAGCTCTTTGTGTTTGACCACTTTTCTGTCGCTTGTTAGGAAACCGTTCTGTTTCCACACAGCGAGGTGACAAGCGAAACTTAAACGAGCATAGTTAGAGTCAGTGCAGATGACTAGCGTCTTGATGGAGCGTTCTACTACCATCTGGAGAGCTATTAGGATTCCTGCAATCTCAGCGTACTGAGAAGTCTGAGAGCCTAATTTGTAGCTGAAAGTTATCTGTTCTTGGTCTTGGAGGAGGACCCCTCCAACACCTGCTCTGCAGATTTTGTCGCGGAGGAATGAAGATCCATCCACGTACAATGTTGTCATATCTTTGCAGATATTGTCATCAAAGAAGTGGTGATTCGGGTCTTCAGTTACTGGGGGTTTTACCTCAACCGGCGGCTGGGTGGCTGGTACATCTTGTGTACACTTTTGGCAGATTGCCAAGTCCGTCCCCAGATGTGACTTCTTGTTTTGACCATAACGTATGTCTAGGTTAAAACTTTGAAGCGCCATGAGCCACGTTGCAACACGTGAGTTTGTCACCACACCATCTCTGATGCGTTCACTGTTAAGAAAAGTCACTGGCTGGTGTTGTGTTTCCACAATGATTTTCTGTCCACCAATGTAGCTGGAGAAATGTTTAACTGCCCACACTGTGGTCAGTAGAGCTTTCTCACAGTCTGAGAATCTCAACTCGGGGCCTGCCATCGTTTTGCTGGCGTAGGCTACTACACGTTTGTCTCTGTCGTGTATTTGGTACAGACCTGCACTTATGCAATGAGCTGAGAAGCCCACTTCCAAGTAAAACTCTTTGTTGTAGTCTGGGTAGACTAAACATGGGGCTGACTTGATCCTGTTTATAAGAGCGTCCATTGCCTGCTGTTGCTTGTCAGTCCAGACAAATGGAACGTCTTTCTTTAGGAGTTCAGTCAGTGGCTTCGCAAGGTCCGCATAGTTTTCTATGAACTGGTTCGAGTAGTTACACACGCCAAGAAAACTTTGTAGTTCTTTGAGATTGGTGGGGACTTTGAGATTGTCGAGGCCTTGGGTGCGAGTCAGCTGTCGTTGTACTCCGTCTGGACCTACAAGTAGGCCAACGTAGTCCACTTTGGTTCTGCACCATTGGCATTTTGACAGTGATATCTTAGCACCAGCAGTTGTTAGTTGATTCAGAACGTGGTCGATCTCAGCCAAATGTGAGTCCAGTGTTGGTTGCCTCAAAAGGACATTGTCCACGTAAATCAGTGTCCCACGCTCGTGGGCGTCTGGACATGCTCTGTTCAAGAAGATGTTGAACTCTGCAGGTGAGTTAGCGTAGCCAAAGGGACACCTGTTAAAGGTGTATTGACGGCCACCAAAAGTGAAAGCTAGTTTATATTGGTCCTCGTCGCGCACAGGGATGGTCCAAAAACCAGAGGCGACGTCGAGGGTCGAGAAGTACTTACCATTGGTGACCTTGGGCAGTTCCTGTTGGAGCTGCGTCATAGGCCATCTGGATAAGGGAACTTGTTTGTTTAGCTTTCTGTAGTCTATAGTGAGTCTCCACTTACCATTTGGTTTTAACACCGGCCATAAAGGCGCAGAGTAAGTGCTGTTACAGTATCGGATGATACCTTTTTCTAACAGGTCATTAATGATTTCTCTGATAGGTTGATGTGCTGCCAGAGGAATCTTGTATTGTCTGACAAATGCAGGGGGAGCATTAGGCGGGGTTGGGATGCTCACTGTGTGGAGCGTGGTCAACCCACAATCCATCGAGTCAGTTGAGAATGATTTCTCATATTTTAGAAGAACTTTGCGAAGTTTGTCCCTTTCTTCATCAGTTTTCAGGGCGTCGGCTTGGGCGACCACCTGGTCAATCTGTGAAGCAATTGAGAGGGGTTCTTGTTCTTTGGGGAGCTCCAGTGAGTCCCCTTCAGTGTCGTAAAACCTGTCAACAGGTAGTGCACTGTAAGTTTGAGGGCATAGACTGTCTCCTTTGTTGAAACCGAACCTGCGGACAGTGTCCTGGTCGGACTCAGTGGGGGAGAAAAGAGCTATGGCCTGTGTTGGTTTCGTGAACAAGACTTGCCCCGTGTGTTGATTTGGGATCAAGTTTTCTGGGAGTCCTCCCAGAAATGGAATGCTTAGCTCAAAATCATGAAAATCAGTAGAGATCAACCATCCTAGCTGTGTGTTTTTTGGGATCAGTACCTCTTCTGTGCTTGTGTTGCACACAGCAACAGTCGTGGTTCTGCAGTCGAGGGTCACTTGGCATGTGGCCTCCATGGACAGTCCTAAGTTGAAAAACATAGGAGATGGTTGAAAGTATGCCTGTTTTGTGCTAATAGCTTGTCCTTTCATGATGTGACACATCACCGGCTTGTTCATAACCTGAGGTGGTACCGCAGTGTTATGGCTGTTAGCAATCTGGCAGACCTCTGGAATGGTCTGTCCAGCCTTAAGGTTCTCTGTGGTTAGCACAGGAGAGTCCTTTGTGGCTGTGTCTAGTGACCACAGTACATTGTTGTTGATGTCCACTCGGACACCTAATCTTACCAAAATGTCGGAGCCTATGTAGGTTGCATGTGGTAAGTTCGGGACCACGAGGAACGGGTGATCCAGTTCTCGTTGGTTCCAGATTAGTTTCAGGTCAATGATCCCTTTTGCGGTCATTACCTGTTTATCGTTGGGGTCTAACGAAAAGCGGAAAGCTTTTTTGTTCATTCCTAGACCCAACTGTTTTTTAACCAAGGTTCCATAGAAAGCTTGGCTGATCGCTGATTTCTCCGTCCAAGGGGACAGAACAGCATCATCGGTGTGGGATCCTTGGATCTCAACACCTTTGACTACCTGTGGTAGGTAGTGTTCAGTGAGTGCTGACTGTTTCAGCTCGCAGAGGAGGCTCTCTTGTTGGGCCTTTTCTGCCTCACCTGTTGCTGAAGGTTCACTTACCGGGATTGTGCTCTCGTTTGAGGATCCCTTTGTGCCTTCCGCGGTACCTGCTGTTAGACAGTCAGTGTCACCTTGTGTAGGCATATCGATCGGCAGTGGTTGGCTCACTCTGGTCCACATTGTCTGATCGCCATAATCTATAATCGCGTCGAAGCGGTTTATAAAGTCTTGGCCGACCAAAAATGGGAATGAGTCAACGGCGGACACGTGTACCGGGTGGTATAGCGTCGTTTCACCAATCTGCATGTGAACCATGGCTATAGCTGTTAGGGTTGTTCTCGTCTCTGAGAGTCCCTGCAATACTACAGCACATTCTTTGAGGGGTATTTCCCTGTCAACACCGTTAGCGGCTATCCGTAGCTCCTCCAACAGTGTGGGTGACATAATGGTTATGTCGGCCCCACCATCCAGGAGGGCCTCTTCTGTGAGGACCCCTTCTAATGTGATTGACAGGTAAGCTTTCTTAGCGGGCCCCTTCCTGATAATGTTACACAGGAACCTATCAGGTTTTTTCTGACGTTTGTTACGTCTACCATTGTCTGTGTGATTTTCATTCACCTGTACTGGTAGTGCAGTCACACATGGGTCTGAGTGTTTGGTCTGCGACGAGTCATTGACTTTGGTGAATGAGCTTTCCCCCCCTTTTTCTGATGAGGGGCTCTCGGACTCTGTAACAATGATGTCATGGTTACAGTCTGTACCCCGACTGTCAGCATCCTGACCATCAGTATCTTGGTGACTGTCAGCAATTGTGGCATTGTTGTTATTTGTGTACTCTGAGTTACTATCAATGATAGTGCTACACATTACTCCAGGTTTGTTTTCCTTGTTTGTTTTTTTTTAACTTTCTAACAACCGACGTATGTTCTCCATCTCTTCTGAGGACAAAGGTTTGGGGCCTTTTTTCTGGAACTTCTGTGGGTTTTTCCTCGCCTCAGACTGTTCAGTCTGAGGTGCAGGAGCTGGCGCATTGCTCGGGGGTCCCCTCTGATAGATAGATAGATAGATAGATAGATAGATAGATAGATAGATAGATAGATAGATAGATAGATAGATAGATAGATAGATAGATAGATAGATAGATAGATAGATAGATAGATAGATAGATAGATAGATAGATAGATAGATAGATAGATAGATAGATAGATAGATAGATAGATAGATAGATAGATAGATAGATAGATAGATAGATAGATAGATAGATAGATAGATAGATAGATAGATAGATAGATAGATAGATAGATAGATAGATAGATAGATAGATAGATATAGATTTATTTGTCCCCGTAGGGAAATTAATTTGCAACATTTGTCAGCAGGCATTGACATAAAGGACATACTTATACATACATACATGACATCATCATCCATCATTACAGCAAAGATGTTTCTGGGACCACCCTCTTTCATATGAGTCTCCTTGGGACCCATATTTCTTTTTCTTTTGGATTGCCCCCCTTTTTTGATGATGGGGTTCATCCTCTTGATGCGGCCTGCACCACTTCGGGTCTCTGGACCCCTTTTGGTCTTTGTTCCAGCGGACACCTTCATTTTGCGGTTTGTTAGGTTGGAAATTTTGTTTTTTCTCGCCTTCCTTAAAAGAGTGAGCTGGCGCTCTTGCTCCTTCAAGTTCTAGCGTTTGGTATCTGACCTTTTCACCTGGATACACTTCTACGGGTTTCTTGTGTCGCTTGTATGTTTCAAAAACACGTATAGCGCACTCCTTTAATTCACGCATGGTTTTTTCTCTGTAGTCGGCCATGAGGTTGGCCGTTGAACCAATCTCTGAATATAGATTGTTCATAAAAAGAAACTTAAAATCACGCTCATCCTCCATACCTGGCTCATTCCTATCACCAAAAAAGGCTTCGAAAAGTCTGTCATAATATGGGATCGGATGTTCATTCTGCCCCTGAGTGATTTTCAATGCGGCTTGGTAGCCAACGTCTCCCATGCGAGGAGCATATTCTTGCAGTAGAGTTTCGCAGAAAAGTTTGTAATCCTTCAAAATGGCGACTGGTTGACGCGCAATGAAGTGCTGCACCTTTCTGCTTGAGGTGAGTTTGATTAAACCGACTTTATCGTCGACCGTAGCGTTCGGATAGCATGCCAGTTTAAACTCAATGGCCCTCATTCACGAACCATTCGTACGCACAGATTTGTTCTTAAACTGTGCGTACGAGTGATTTAGGATCATTTGCGGCATTCAACAATGTTTTCGTATCCTACGATTATTTTCAGATACGAACAAAATTTACGAGTGGTCCGGACCTGTCGTATATTTTAGGAGCGTCAGTCTGCTGTCATCCAGACGGAATTTCCTATCCTCAGCTCTCTGACTCTGACTCTGACTCTGATTTCTCCACTAATAACTTCATATTTCGTTATTTAGAAAATATTTAGAGTTTAAAAATGTCACGCACCACAATTGGTCTTGACAATAGGTTCTGTTTGAAGTTGAATTATATTTTTAAATGTAATAATGACTAATGGATTAAAGTATTTAAATTAAAATCAATTTGTTATCAATGCCATTTTCTAACACTACAATATTAATATGAAGATCTCAAACTAAAACCAACTTAAATTATGAATTAATTTAAGTTTAAGTTGTCTCGGTAACGTAGACTTTAGGTTGACCTCCTCCTGCAGCAGTCATGGCTGTCAAATAGCTCAATCAGTAAAGCGTTGCGTCGCAGTGCTGAACTTTATGGGTTCGAGTCCCACATGGGACAACGTTTTTTTTTTCTCCTTTTAATTCATTCCAGATTTAAAAAACACAAGAAAACTATTTACAATACAACAAGAAATGAAGCATAAAGTCTTTTTAATCTGGAATGAATAAATAATCTAAAGAAGGAAAAAAATAAGCATACCTTGTGGGAATCGAACCCACAAAATCTCGATAACAGTGCAATGTTTTAACCAGTTAGCCACCAGTACACGTGTATATTTTAAGGTCCACATTTATTATAAACAAACATTCTTTGGCATTAGTTGGTCATTTACTCCCATGAGTGACGCTGCTAATAAGGACAGATTTACTTTTCTCGATCAAGGAGAGCAGAACTTCAATCTCCGCACCGGTAGAGTTCTTCTTTTTTACTTTTCGCTGTCATTTTATGCACGAACACGTTTTGCCTCCGAGGCAGGAAACGTAGCCTTATATGGTGTTTTGAGGGGTGGGAATTATGTAAATGACCTCTCCGCGTGCACGCGCAGGTGGTTGGAACAGGTGGGATTCATCATATTTACGCCCCCATTTACACACTTTTCCTGAGGATAGAAGACTTTGTTGAATCTGACGTGGCATGTTCGTACGAACGCTTCGTACGAACAAAAGTAGGAGAAATTTAGGATAAAAATACGAACATTTTCGTGAATGAGGGCCAATGTCTTTCAGATAGGTATCGGTTTCAGTTGAACCATATTGCCCTGGCTCAAAACGTTGAACGAACTGGGAAATTTTATGGAGTCGTTCTATTGGGACAGCGAATTGAGAGCCATTGATAGTGATATACCCACCCATCTGCGCACCAGGTACACCTGTTGACATGGGGTACGTAGGTACCTGCCATTGGGTTATCCCAGCAAATGTCTGTTGAGGTGGGGGTGGTGGCGGAGGGAGTAGTGCATCGGGCATGGGCGGGGGCGGTGGAGGAGGGAGTGGGTCATCAGGTATGGGAGGGGGCGGCGGAGGTGGTGGATTCTCAAGGTGTTTACTCATGAGATCCAAACATTTTCTCTCTTCTTCAAAGAGTTTGTTCATTGCTGATGCACGCTCTATTCTACAACTGTTCAGTTGGACTCTTAACCCATCATTTTCACGTTGTAACATCATGTGCTGTTCTTGTGATTTTCTATAATCATCTTGCAGCCTTGTGTACCGTAGTGATAATGATTCCAGGGTGTCCGTGCATTTGTCCAGCGCGTCTCGAGCCTCCCCACAATCCGCCTGAAGCGACTTGTACTGATGGTAATACTTATCCTTCTCCACCACACATTTTTCCAAATCATCTTGTGATTGTTCAAAATCCCTTTTTAACACTGTGCATTCTTCGTAGAGACTACGCGATTGTTCAGCGCTGTCAATACTCGACTGTGTTAAACTCCTTACCTCCTGCTGTAAAGTGGCAATCTCCATTTGTGCTGTTAAACATGATTTAGAGACAGCCTGGCGTGCAGCAGTTTCAAAGTCTAGCTTGGCCTTTAACAGAAGGCTTAATTTAGCCAAACGTTTATCTCTGTCTGCTTTCTTTTCAGCCGTTGTGGTTCCAGCTGTTACAATTTTTAATGCTCTGTCCACATCTGTGTCCTCCATCAACTGTGACTCTTCATGGTAATTTGTGATGGACCCTGTGAGTGAATATAAGGCACGTTCGATCCAATCTGCTTTGGTCAGGTCGTAGCCTTCAGTTGGCACAGGTTGCCCCGTATCAGTGGTGTCAGGGGTCTCACCCTCTGTGCCTGCCATCCTTTATCTGGATTTTCTGTGAAAATCAAAATAAAAGATGCTCTGTATTCGTTACTCTAAACTTATTATTTGAAATAAACAGGAAAGTTTAAATGTGCACAGGATAACTGTGAAAGATGTGTGTCAGAGAGAAGGAAGAGAAAGAAAAAAATTGCAGTTATCTGGAGTGAAAACTGTACTTTTGTTTGTTATTTTAAATTATTTTGTATTTAAAATAAGCAAAAATGTTTGTCTGTATCTCTGTTATTCTAAAAAAAATTATTTAAAATAAACAGGAGTTATTGTTTGTGTACAGAACAATTTTAGAGCTGGTAATTTACCATAAAAATGCTGACTTTTTATGATGATTTTGAGAAAACTCATCTGTAACGTCTTTTAACCAACAGGGGCAGCTTCAAGTCTTAATGTTATCACGAGGCGACTGATTTTTCTATTCAGTATTTAAACTAAAAACAACCTTTTAGAGTTAGTTTCTAGTGTCCATCCATCCATCCATTTTCTTCCGCTTATCCGGGGTCGGGTCGCGGGGGTAGCAGCCTAAGTAGGGAGGCCCAGACTTCCCTCTCCCCAGCCACTTGGAGCAGCTCCTCTGGGGGAATCCCAAGGCGTTCCCAGGCCAGCCGAGAAACATAGTCCCTCCAGCGTATCCTGGGTCTTCCTCTGGGTCTCCTCCCGGTGGGACATGCCCGGAACACCTCACCAGGGAGGCGTCCAGGAGGCATCCTGTGTTAAACTCCTTACCTCCTGCTGTAAAGTGGCAATCTCCATTTGTGCTGTTAAACATGATTTAGAGACAGCCTTGCGTGCAGCAGTTTCAAAGTCATATAGTTTCTAGTGTGTCCGTGATAAACGCTCGAACCACGTTCTTGTCAGAGACAAATCTATGTTGTTAGACAGTTTAGATGGCTTCAAATGAGTTTTTAAACTCTCAGTGAAATCTCCGTTTGTCCTATGAGTGTGAACTGCCTGTCACCCAAAGTGAACCTGGAAATGACGACAAAAATAGGCGGGTCGACGTAGCGCGTCACCAGCTCTCGTACTTGAGCGAGGCGGAGCTCGCTACACAGATACGTGACGTCAACCAATCAATCACAGCGCTTGTAGTACTATTCCCAAGCATTCATGGTGAATGTAGTTTTCTTACCTTCGACCAATGCAGTGCCGGAAATGACGATAAAGTGGGCTGGTCGCAACGGCGTGCGTTCCCACTTCAGCGAATCAGCGCTCGCTACGAGAGTGATTGACAGCTCACAGCTCTCGTTTTATCCAATCACAGCTCATAAACAAACGTGTAGGACACGTAGCCTTTAACGTTACCTTAGCACAATAGAACGCAACTTTACAGACCCTTATAACAACTCAAACACTTCAAATTAACTTCCCAAAATTCTGAAACGTGGCAATCACATTTAAAACAGGCACAACTTAGCTACGCTCAGTAACCAGCACGTCAACTGTAACACGACACGGACTTCCTCGGAGCCGCGTTCAGGTCGGTTCCGGTCCACTTTAAAGGAGCAGAATTCGGGTTTCAGAACCACTATCCGACACGTTCTAACAGTACAGTAATATGCTTTTTTGACCTGCTCTAACATGTAAAATACCAGCACAGAAATCTTGTTGATGTTAATAATAGCTCTTCAGGCAGTTTGACTCGGCGGTCAACAAAGCTTTGTACAGGAGTCTGTGAGTGAACTGGACCGAACAGAACCAGAACCCCCCGCACAGACCACGGGCTGACAAGACTTAACCTAAAAGCTTCCAACAGCGTGTTAAGGAGTTGAACAATAACAATCTCTCAGCTTCAAATGATAAAAACATGCAGAATCTGCCTGTCTTGAACAACTCAGCCAAAAATTATCACCTTCAGAGTCCAAAAATTGGAATAATCATGCCAACATAACGTTTCAAGTTCATGATGGATCACAGATTTATGAATAAACGTTCAGAAACTCGTACGGGCCACCAGATGAAGGAAACATGAGGGAACCACCAGATTGTGTCTTTAAACACATACGGTGCCACCCAGATGTAAAGGATATTAGGGAGGTCAATATTATTACTGACCTCTTTACCTTAATTAATTTACTTATTCAGATCGAATAGTAATTTCACGGATTATTTTCTTTTTCCGTTTACCCAATATTTCTGTGATCTTTATGATGGATAAGTAAAACAGAAGCCATAGAGTGACAATGGACACGTTAACTTAGTTTGGTATGCCAAAGACACTACCATTTATTTAAAATAAATCAACTAAATTAACACCATTACACTTGATTGACATGATTTCACTTTCTTTCAATTTAATACGTCAGCACATTTAAATTGTAACAACAGACATAAATACAGGATGTCATTATACTTAGTCTGTGGCTCAGTCTTAGCTTAAAAATAGTTACCAGCTTAGAAATGGAGATGGAGAAATTTAAGAAGGAGAGGTTAAAGGAGGAAGTTATTTATCTTGAGTGTAACCAGAAATGACACTTTCCATCCGACTTCTGCTAAACCCCAGGTACGTTTGTAAACAGCTCGTTACCTTTTGACGACAGCCCGGTAAGAGAAGACCTTGTAGCTTTTCAGATGTACGGGGTCCTTGCGGGGACCAGTACCTCTGAGCAGGTTATTCGTTTACCTTCCAACGTCTCCTGGTTTCGCGTTGGTCATCAGAAAATGCGTCAGCTCCTGGCCTCTGACTTCAAGATAACTTATTCCAGGAAGGAATAAACAAAGTTTGAGCTTACGCTCGTTCGAAGTGGACTCATAACATGTTATTAGTCCTTAACTGGATGACGTGTCCTTAGCGTGTGACTAAACGTCCATCCAGCTCTTTGGGAAAGTTCACATCTCTTGAAGTTCCCAGTAGACTCAGACTCTTTTAGCTTAGCTTAGAACTTTAAGAAAGAACTCTGAGACCTGTCTCTTTCCGATTGGTTCAGAAGAAACCGTCGAGGAGTTCACTTGCTGTTATCACGACCCAAGGTTACAGCCAGCAGCAGAGGAAATGTTTAGGAAAAGACAGACTCATAGACTCCAAGAGGAAAAATACTTGGATTAGCGTCTTAACACTTCTAGAACAAATCTGCAAATCACAATAACACATAAAATTCACTCTGACACCATTATATGGTCAAGTAACACAGTGTAGTGGCTAGGGAATCAGACTTGGGATCCGAAGGACCCAGGTTCGAACCATGGCCATGGCACACCTTGGGGTGTCTATGAGTGCACGTCCATTTTCCCCAGCTCCCCGAGTGCTGACCACGGCTGCTCACTGCACCACCTAGTGGTGGTTGGGTTAAATGCAGAGGCCAATTTCGTCTGTCAAGTATGGGAAACATACACAGATGACAAAAATGTGACTATTTATTTATTAATACTCCATATTAAAAGAATAACAGCATATAACATATCATGAAAATGACAAAAGTTATTCTTTTGATTACATTAGAATCAATCAATCACCTTTATTTAACCAGGTAGAGCCCGTATATATTTACATACACACACACGCATATATACACACACGCATATATACATTATATATATATACACAAACATACACACACTGTTAGCTGTAGGTGAACCACTACAACTTTACCCAAAGTAGTCCCCTAAATTTCACTATATAGATTTGACCGTTTCAAAGATTAAAAGTTCTGTCGTACAAATACAGCTTAAGTTGAGTGAACACATTCAAGGTTAACATTTAGGTCTCAGCCATCCATTGCATAGTCTAATGCAGTGTTCCCTAAACTACGGCCCACGGGCCGCATCCGGCCCGCCCCCACATTTGGTCCGGCCCCCAGAACAATAGTAAATAAATAAATTAAAAGCTAGCTGGGGTGGGGGGTGGGAGGAGTGACTATATTCCAATGCGCAGCAACGCTTTCCTCAGCCCTCCTCATCTTGTATTCTCACAGACATAGTCAGAGTCAGAGTCAGAGTCAGAGAGAATTTATTGTCATTTGCACCGCATGTAGTACATGTGTTGAAAACGAGATTATGTACACAGGGTCCCAGTTACATCCAACAACAAATGCAAGAGAAATACAATAATAACATCTAGGATTAACTAAGAGAGACATCACATCAGCTAGTAATACACTAAGCCCTAATGTAGTAGAAAAACATCATTATAAACAGCAGCACGAACATGAGCAGATGGTCACAGATGAACGCAGCAACAAGAAACAGATCAGTATCAGTATGATGTGACATTTTGCAGTGTTTATTCTTATTATTTATTTATTCATGAGTCTGACAGCCTCAGGGTAGAAGCTGTTTCTCAGTCTAGTGGTTCTACATTTGATGCTCCTCAACCTCCGTCCCGAGGGGAGTGGTGCAAAGAGTGAGTGTGCTGGGTGAGTGAGGTCTTTCATGATGCAGGTGGCTCTTTTTCTGCATCTGGAGGTGTAAATGTCTGTGATGGTGGGGAGACTGACTCCCACAGACTTCTGTGCAGCCTTCACCACTCTCTGCAGAGCTTTTCTCTCTGCAACTGTGCAGCCTCCATGCCACACGTTGATGCTGGAGCACAGGACGCTCTCCACTGCACACCTGTAGAACGAGGTGAGGACTGGGCTTCTCAGACCGGCTCGTCTCAGCCGTCTGAGGAAGTAGAGTCTCTGATGACCTTTCTTGATCAGGCTGGTGGTGTTGTTGCTCCAGCTGAGGTTATCATTCATGTGTACACCCAGGTATTTGTAGCTGGAGACCACCTCCACCGCAGATCCACCTATATACAGTGGGGTGTGGGTGTGTTTGTTCCTTCTGAAGTCCACAATCATCTCCTTCGTCTTCTTCACATTCATGTGAAGGTTGTTCTCTTTGCACCAGCTCTCCAGATGTTCCACCTCCTGTCTGTAGCTGGATTCATCATTATCTGTGATGCATCCCACCACAGCTGTATCATCTGCAAACTTAACAATATGACAGCCTGGATGTGTGGCTGTACAATCATATGTGAGCTGATAGTCTTGCGAGTTTTGGGTGCGGTGACACAGCGCTCTCACGAGACTTTAGGACAGCAGTGGAACTGTCGGTGCACAGTAAACATGGATGGAAAACTAGCAAACAAGCAAACAAAAACATATTATTTTCACACAGAGTGGGAGGAGGAGTATTTTTTTGTTTATTCTAATTCAAAGTCTATTTGCCTCATCTGTAATTCGAGCATCACCTGGCGTGGATGGAGAGTTCTGGAGTCTGCTCTCAGAAGAAAAGTATCCTTACATCCGAAGATGTGCTTTGAACTTAACAGCACTTTTTGGATCTACCTACCTGTGTGAGTCTGCTTTTTCACACATGAAAATCATCAAGTCCAAAAACAGATCCACAATGACTGATGATCATCTGGAGACCTGCCTGCGCCTCCCAACCACCTCATACTGCCCCGCGCCTCCTCCTCTCAGTGTCAGAAGTGCCACTAAGGTAGAGACACATTTATTTTATACAGCTTGCACCAGATGACACCATCCTGCTGCACAGAGCAGCTGCCTAGTTTTGATATTTAGGTTTTATTGAGGTTTGAAATAGTTGATTTGTAAATCTGCACCTTTGTAAGTCACTTTTTGTAAATAGTGTAAATGAGGGAGTTTTATATTGTTCAGTTCATTGTTTATTCGTTTCTTTAAAAAATATGGTGTGCTTTTCAAATATTGCGTCATTTTACTTTGATAAAATACTTTAATTAAATAAAACTAGCAACACATTACGTTCTGTTTTATTTACTTTAAAGAAGTGAGGAGTAGGGAGATGAAAATTTTTGTTTTTTGATACCGAGACTGGACGAGTAGCTCTCGGCAAACTGCCGACTTCAAAAGTAACTCTTGGTTCAAAAAAGGTTGGGCACCCCTGATTTAGGCACTCCTGCAATCGTCACACTTTTTCCTGTTAAACTGACTCCGGCCCCCCACCAGAGAAGGGAAAAGTTATGTGGCCCTCACAGGAAAATGTTGTCTCATGCAACATTGACTTTCCCTCAGTAGATCAACCCTGCCTCAGTGGTTTCCAGTGAAGGAAACCCAAATTCCATTTGAAGAATTTTAGCCAGGGTACAAACTAGTCTAAGTCCAACCCATTTTGAAAATTACCTTGGATGGAGACACTTTGACATGAATAAAATGTTTTTTTTTAACAGTACTTCAGTTCAGAGTGTGACTCATGTCCTAGATCCTACCAGAATCATTGAAGCACCAGTTTGAAATTCTGTACAATTTCTTTATAAGATTTTTAATTTATGTTCAACCATTTTAAATTGTCATTTGAACAAGTTTTCAGATGACACCAAGCTTTGTACTCAAGGCCTAAAACCAGTTTTCTGTAGTTTGTCCATCAACTGCATCACTAAATTTGTTAACAAATTTTCAGAAACATTTAAGGCGCATAGACTTTTATTTTACACGTTACACAGTTAAACATTAGAAAACAGATTAAAAACTTGCTAAATTTGATCTCACTGCAGCATTGCAAAACTGGCTCCCCATGAAACAAGACACCTGATGATAAACTGATAGGGAAGCTGATGATAAACTGATGATAAACTGATAGGGAAGCTGAAGTTAGTTACTTTGATACATTAGTAAAACTTTTATACATTAGTAAAACATGTGTGGCATGTTGGCTGGCTGCCTGTATTGCAACCGGTTGGCTGAGGGCCTTGGTCGCATGACTGAGTAACGTGGCCTCTGGGGCAGAAAGTCAGTCCACCTGGCCCTGTACCGTGGCAGTCTGTGAACTTGAGGCTTGAAATTGGGCTTCTCATGTTGAGGGATCCGGCGCTGAAAGTCTTGAGGCAAGTATTCATGGTGTCGAGATTGGGGCCCTTTATATTCCCTTGAAAGGTGACCATGAGGGTCACTTTCTGGGCTCTCGAGACCATAATGCTTTGAAGCATAGTATGGAGGTACTCGAGAACTTTGATGCTGATGGGGTGCATGCAGCCTTTTGGGCACATATTTATCCCGTCTGTGCTCCTGGCGCCACCTGGGTAAGACGCCATGTGGTGGTTCCTCCTCCTCTGGCCTGTAGTTAATCCGCTTTAGCAATCCAAGCAATTTGGACATTTGTGAATATAGGTGGTGTTGGCCTGTACGAGTTTCAGAATCATGGGGTTTGCAGAAACTTTCTAAAGTTGAGCAAATCACTTCCCGGGGTTCTTCGGTTTCGCACGGAGGCTGGTTGGCCTCAGTGGATAGGCATTTTCGTGGCACAGACAGTAGCTTACTAGACTTATCTGGCAATTCCTCTTTAAAATGACCTGCCGCTTTGGCGCTCTCCTCCGCTGCTGCTTTGGCGCTCTCCTCCGCTGCTGCTTTGGCGCTCTCCTCCGCTGCTGCTTTGGCGCTCTCCTCCGCTGCTGCTTTGGCGCTCTCCTCCGCTGCTGCTTTGGCGCTCTCCTCCGCTGCTGCTTTGGCGCTCTCCTCCGCTGCTGCTTTGGCGCTCTCCTCCGCTGCTGCTTTGGCGCTCTCCTCCGCTGCTGCTTTGGCGCTCTCCTCCGCTGCTGCTTTGGCGCTCTCCTCCGCTGCTGCTTTGGCGCTCTCCTCCGCTGCTGCTTTGGCGCTCTCCTCCGCTGCTGCTTTGGCGCTCTCCTCCGCTGCTGCTTTGGCGCTCTCCTCCGCTGCTGCTTTGGCGCTCTCCTCCGCTGCTGCTTTGGCGCTCTCCTCCGCTGCTGCTTTGGCGCTCTCCTCCGCTGCTGCTTTGGCGCTCTCCTCCGCTGCTGCTTTGGCGCTCTCCTCCGCTGCTGCTTTGGCGCTCTCCTCCGCTGCTGCTTTGGCGCTCTCCTCCGCTGCTGCTTTGGCGCTCTCCTCCGCTGCTGCTTTGGCGCTCTCCTCCGCTGCTGCTTTGGCGCTCTCCTCCGCTGCTGCTTTGGCGCTCTCCTCCGCTGCTGCTTTGGCGCTCTCCTCCGCTGCTGCTTTGGCGCTCTCCTCCGCTGCTGCTTTGGCGCTCTCCTCCGCTGCTGCTTTGGCGCTCTCCTCCGCTGCTGCTTTGGCGCTCTCCTCCGCTGCTGCTTTGGCGCTCTCCTCCGCTGCTGCTTTGGCGCTCTCCTCCGCTGCTGCTTTGGCGCTCTCCTCCGCTGCTGCTTTGGCGCTCTCCTCCGCTGCTGCTTTGGCGCTCTCCTCCGCTGCTGCTTTGGCGCTCTCCTCCGCTGCTGCTTTGGCGCTCTCCTCCGCTGCTGCTTTGGCGCTCTCCTCCGCTGCTGCTTTGGCGCTCTCCTCCGCTGCTGCTTTGGCGCTCTCCTCCGCTGCTGCTTTGGCGCTCTCCTCCGCTGCTGCTTTGGCGCTCTCCTCCGCTGCTGCTTTGGCGCTCTCCTCCGCTGCTGCTTTGGCGCTCTCCTCCGCTGCTGCTTTGGCGCTCTCCTCCGCTGCTGCTTTGGCGCTCTCCTCCGCTGCTGCTTTGGCGCTCTCCTCCGCTGCTGCTTTGGCGCTCTCCTCCGCTGCTGCTTTGGCGCTCTCCTCCGCTGCTGCTTTGGCGCTCTCCTCCGCTGCTGCTTTGGCGCTCTCCTCCGCTGCTGCTTTGGCGCTCTCCTCCGCTGCTGCTTTGGCGCTCTCCTCCGCTGCTGCTTTGGCGCTCTCCTCCGCTGCTGCTTTGGCGCTCTCCTCCGCTGCTGCTTTGGCGCTCTCCTCCGCTGCTGCTTTGGCGCTCTCCTCCGCTGCCGCTTTGGCGCTCTCCTCCGCTGGCACAATTGCCATTGAAGACTCATCCATATCGGTTACCTCAGCATATCCAGGGCTAGCTGTTAAAACAAAAAAAACACGTCAGTTCATGCATACATCTGTTAAAAGTTGTTATTTGAGCAAGAACTTACCAATTGCTTGAAATCCTCTGGCATCCAACAAGCAAAGTAGAAGGAACCTGGAAAAAAAAAAAGACAAAGTTTAGTTAGTTGCAACACCATTTTAAAATTAGATGAAATATTTCAAACCATGTACAACTTTTGCAATTCTTAAATCATGGGATTAAAATAACCAACATTCACAAATATTCTTCTACATTTTGCCTATTAAAACATCTGTGATGTTCTGGTGTTAGGAACTCCAAACTCACCTCAACAGAAACCCGATGGCTGCAGCCATGGTAAAACAACAACTCGCTGAGATGAGCCAGACACCTTTATCCTTGTTGCCTCAGTTACTAATTACACACAGCTGAGATAGGTGTGGTAATTATAGAAACTGGGAGATTTATTGATTTGTATGAAGATAAATATGTTGGAAAACTTGTGAGCTTGTAATTTTGATTTAATACCTGTGGGGAAAAATATGCACTTAAATTGAGAAATTTTGGTTCAAACCAAAAGCAGCAGATGAAAGCAACATGGTTTGTGTTTGAGTTAAAACTGTGGGAGGAGACTTTGCGCTCTCAACATTTTGGATGATATATCACACAGGAAGGGAAAAACTATCATTTACTTTTTGTCTTATGAATGGACAGTTCACAGATCAGCATGGCTGTAGAGGAAACTAAACATACGGTTGTTGTGGAGTTGGTTTCAGCTGAGGTATGAAAGAAAGGGACCTGATTCTCTTCTGATTTTACAGCAAATAACTGTTGTGTTCTGAGCAATAGGACAATGGCCCTCATGCACGAAAATGTTCGTATTTTTATCCTAAATTTCTCCTACTTTTGTTCGTACGAAGCGTTCGTACGAACATGCCACGTCAGATCCAACAAAGTCTTCTATCGTCAGGAAATGTGTGTATATGAGCTGTGTAAATAATGATGAATCCCACCTGTTCTATTCACCTGCTCGTGCACGCGGGAGGTTATTTACATAATTCCCACCCCTCAAAACACCATATAAGGATATAGTTTCCTGCCACCGCGAGCAGGAAGTGTCCATTCATTCCGGCTTTTATGCGTCAGAAAACACACAAACGCGTTTGGCGAATTAAAATTGACTCGCCTTTGATCATAGTGTCAGCCCCGGATCTGAGCGCAGACCCACACAGAATACAGATGACATCAGTGAGCGCCCACAGTCAACAGGCAGTTTATATTAAAAATGACATGAAACAACTGTATAAGCTGGTTTCGCTTTTTTCTCCCCTGTCTCTGCAGCGGCGCTGTGTATGTGTGTGTGTGTGTGTGTGTGTGTGTGTGCCGACAGTGGCACGGGGTGGCACGACAGTGGCGCGTGGCGTGGTGGCGCGGGGGGGCGCGTTGCGTGGCACACGGTGGTCGACATGAGTGGCGCGGGGGGCCACGCGCGGGTGGCGCAAGGTGGTGGCGCGGGGGGCGCGTTGCGTGGCACACGGTGTCGACATGAGTGGCGCGGGGGGCCACGCGCGGGTGGCGCAAGGTGGTGGCGCGGGGGGGCGTGGCACACGGTGGTCGACATGAGTGGCGCGGGGGGCGCGTGCGTGGTGGCGCGGGGGGGGCGCGTTGCGTGGCACACGGTGGTCGACATGAGTGGCGCGGGGGGCCACGCGCGGGTGGCGCAAGGTGGTGGACGTGGGGGGGGTGTTGAAGCCGCTTTAATTAAACCAATATGTGTGGTTGCATTTAATTGTTTTTAAACTCAAAATATTTTCTAAATAACGAAATATAAAGTTATTAGTGGAGAAAAGGCCGTCTGGATAACAGCAGACCGACTCCTCGTAAAATATACGACAGGTCTGGACCACACGTAAATTTTGTTCGTATCTGAAAAAAATCCTAGGATACGAAAACATTGTTGGATGCCACAAATGATCCTAAATCACTCGTACGCACAGTATAAGAAAAAATCTGTGCGCACGAACGGTTCGTGCATGAGGGCCATTGTTCTTATATTTTTTGCTAAATAAATGAAAAGCGTTTTGAATTGAGCATTGTCGTTTTAAAATGCTTAACTAATATAATATAAAAATTATATATATATATATGTATTTTTTTTGATATGTATATATATATATATATATTAGGGATGCTCCATTCAGGTTTTATGCAGCCGATCACGATACCGATCACCTATGTGTGCCGATCACCGATACCGATCACTGATACCGATCACCTATGTGAGATTATCATAATTAATAAAAATATGAAATTTAAAAATATATATATATATACTTTTTTTTGTGTTTAAATGTTCTTAATTTCATGTGTACAACACTTTGTTGCAGCTGTGAATGTTTTAAATGGCTTTATAAATACGTAAAGTATCATTATTATTATTATTTTTTAAATAATTTCGTTCTTTTTTGAACAACTTCCTGCGGGAACCAGGAACCGGAAATACCGCCTCCGCCATTTTACATTCATTAGTTCCAGTCTCGGCACTCGGCAGTCGGCTTTTGGAGGACTGTTTCTCCCATAAGAGGATGCCTCATACGGATAAATTAACTGGAAACACTCCCTGAACTCTGTGAATGTCTCAGGACTGGAGCAGAAGCCGCGATCGCTCCGCCGATCGCTCCCACAGCACCGCGCGAGACCAGCAGCTCATGGTATGAGCTAAGGCTAACATGCTAAACCGGACCCCAGAGCTGCAGATTCGACAGCCGGCTTTGTGCGATCAGAGGTTCCTGGAGCTCGCCTCGATGTCGGACTGGAAGCAGAAGATATCGGGGGACACCCAGCTAACTTGGAATAACAAAGCCGACAGCCTTTTTGAAGCCGCAGCTAAACTGGACTGCCCGTAACTGCGCAGCGGACTCGGTGGGGCTACTCGGTGGGGCTACATGCTAACAGGTGTTGCTAATGGCGGCGCTGGCAGACGGCTTTTGGTAAGTTATTAAAACGTATTAAAACATTTTTCTGGCTCCAAATGTATGAAGATAGCATACTAATAGTCCTTCCTGTAAAGGGTTTGGACAGCATGGTGCTACAGGAAGCCTGGGATCTCGGACGTAACACAGCGGAGGGAGGCAAACAGCTCAGCTCAAAGTATGTTTGTTTATGATCTGCTCCCTCTACACGCATGCACAATTTATGCCCACTGCGCGCCAGGAGCGGGGTGAAAGGGGGAGGGGGACACTACACTGAATGCTGCACAGGCTGTTTTTGTGATCGGCAATGGAAGGCATTTATCGGAAACGCCGATCACATACTTTTTCATGAAAATCGTCCGATTATGATCGGTGGCCGATCGATCGGCACATCCCTAAAAAAATTAAATATATATATATATATATATATATATATATATATATATATATATATATATATATATATATATATATATATATATATATATATATATATATATATATACAGGTAGTCCCCGAATTACGAGCGCTCTGATCTGCGAGGTTCCAGACTTACGAGCTGCGAATTTTTGGAAAAAACGAAAAAAATACTGAGTTTTCATGTGTTTTTTCACTACAGTTAGCAAGTTAAGCATATAAACACACGTTTCCGATCATTTTTATGCACTCAAAAGTAGTTTTTAGATGAAAATAGAGTGTTTTTAGGTGCGCTGGCGAAATTTACGAGCGGACTTCCGGGTTGAATTTTTGGAAAAAACGAAAAAAATACTGAGTTTTCATGTGTTTTTTCACTACAGTTAGCAAGTTAAGCATATAAACACACGTTTCCGATCATTTTTATGCACTCAAAAGTAGTTTTTAGATGAAAATAGAGTGTTTTTAGGTGCGCTGGCGAAATTTACGAGCGGACTTCCGGGTTGAATTTTTGGAAAAAACGAAAAAAATACTGAGTTTTCATGTGTTTTTTCACTACAGTTAGCAAGTTAAGCATATAAACACACGTTTCCGATCATTTTTATGCACTCAAAAGTAGTTTTTAGATGAAAATAGAGTGTTTTTAGGTGCGCTGGCGAAATTTACGAGCGGACTTCCGGGTTTACGAGAGAAATGGCGGCCGTTCCAAATTACGAGATTTCCGGTTTACGAGCGCCTCCTTGTGACGGATCTCGCTCGTAAATCGGGGAATACCTGTATATATATATATACATATATATATACATATATACATATATATATATATACATATATATACAGGTA
>JBBPBX010031726.1:0-34335 GCA_038048925.1 Garcialebias charrua | reverse complement strand
TATCTGAGCGAACTCGTCCTAGAGCTTTCGAGATCCAGGCGTCAAACTCGGTCAGCACTATCTTGAGGCATTGAAGGTCAAAAGTTATCAAAAGAATTTTTCTAAGTCAAAGCATGTGGGCGTGGCCTTAGGTCAAAGTCACAATTTGGTCTATTTCATTTACGTCATATCTGAGCGAACTCGTCCTAGAGCTTTCGAGATCCAGGCGTCAAACTCGGTCAGCACTATCTTGAGGCATTGAAGGTCAAAAGTTATCAAAAGAATTTTTCTATGTCAAAGCATGTGGGCGTGGCCAAGCCTCAAATCTGGCCATTCTCCATGAAACATCAAGCTAAAATAACTTCCTAATATAAGCTCCCAGCTACACCAAATTCACTAAGATCTATATTTATCCATCCCTCGACAGGACTGCAGTCCAATATGTAGTGGGCGTGGCCTGATTCTTCCAGAGCGCCCCCTAGAATTTAGTTTAAAAATCAGCCCCCAGCCATGCTTTATCCCAGAATTATGAAACGTGGTATACATGTGTAAATTGTCAGGACCTACAAAAAAGTCTCTTGGAACCCTGGTCCAAAACAAAAACAAAGTCGGCCATTTTGGGTCAAAGGTCATTTTCCGATGTTTTTGAATTGCGTATTTAAACAAACTCCTCTTAGTGATTTTGAAGGATTGCCTTTAAACTTGGTTAACATGCCCTTAACACATTGGACAGTAAAAGTTATCAAAAGTTTGCGTTTTCGTTTATGCTAAAGGGGCGTGGCCAGGCCTCAAACTTGCGCTTCATGCGTCCCCTACATTATTTCTATAGTCCCATCTCAGTGATACATCATCCGATCTGAACCAGATTTATTGTGCATCATCAGTGAGCCCTTGTGGACACATTGATATGGTGGGCTAACATTTGACTCAAGTGCGCCCCCTACATTATTTCTATAGTTATATCTCAGTGATACATCATCCGATCTGAACCAAATTTATTGTGAATAATCAGTGAGCCCTTGTGGACACATTGATAATGTGGTTTAACATATAACTCCATAGCGCCCCCTAGATTATTCAAACTGTTATATCTCAGTGAGACATCATCCGATCTGAACCAGATTTATTGTGTATCATCAGTGAGACCTTGTGGACACATTGATATTGTGGTTTAACATGTGACTCCAGAGCGCCCCCTAGATTATTCAAACTGTTATATCTCAGTGAGACATCATCCGATCTGAACCAGATTTATTGTGCGTGTGCACCCCTGGTGCGGAGTAGACACGAGAGACTTCGAAATGGCGACCGAGCGGACGAGCTGGAGCTCGCGCGGTCGCCTCAATAAGGTCCGAGCGGCGCTAAGCTGCTTCGGGCCTCAACGCCGCTTGCGGCTTTAATTAGGCCCGAAGCAGCGAAGCGCTGCAAGGACCTATTGTAATTGTACTGTTTCTTATTTTTTATTTTTTTTTTTCTTCCCCCCAAAGAAGTGGCCTTTTGGAGGCTTTATCATATACGAAAACTCACCAAATTTGGCGGACTCGTCAGGACTGGTGAAAAATTACGTATTTTGGGGGCGTGGCAAAAATCGCCACAGAAACGGCTCAAGAGCGCCCCCTAGAAATTTTCAAAATACCCTCCGCATTGACCTTAGTTTGACGTAGAATCATGAAATTTGGTACACTTGTCCAACTCACCAAGATGCACAGAAAACCCTCTGGCACCAATGTTGTACAATAAATGGTAAGGCGGCCATTTTGGAACGATGACCAAATTTTCACCCCTTTTTGGCCGTTTACAGCCTCCGCATTTGAACGAACTCCTCCTATGAATTTCGCTCGATTTGGTTCAAACTTGGCCAGTTTCTTCATAAGGCACGGGGGAACAAACGATATCAAAATTGTGCGTTTTCATGAATGCTGAAGGGGCGGGGCCAGACGTCAAAGTTGGACATCTCGCCATGAAAAACGAAACGCTTACAGCTCTTACACGAAAAAAGTCTAATACATCAAACCTTCAGTTATTGACCCACATCCGGTCCCCCGCAAAACTGTATGGTCAAATCATGACATCACTTAAGCCACGCCCCCTGACAACAGGAAGTGTAAAGTTTTACGTTGAACGGTCCATATCGGACCCCTGTTACCTAATCAGCGTGGCATTGTGTCCAGTGACCGAAGACATGTTGGTGTAACAAGCATTCCAATACTGTTCGTTTTTGGTGGAGCATGTGGGCGTGGCGACGTGGCGAAGTAAGACATAACGCCATCACCATACGTTTGGTTCTAAAATCCACAGATTTGATCCGAGGAGTACCAAAATCAGTATGATCGATCATTGCCCACCCCTTGAACAGGTGTTTATGCTAATTAGCAAATCGCTACAGAAACGGCTCAAGAGCGCCCCCTAGAAATATTCAAAATACCCTCTGCATTGACCTTAGTTTGACGTAGAATCATGAAATTTGGTACACTTGTCCAACTCACCAAGATGCACAGAAAACCCTCTGGCACCAATGTTGTACGATAAATGGTAAGGCGGCCATTTTGGAACGATGACCAAATTTTCACCCCTTTTTGGCCGTTTACAGCCTCTGCATTTCAACGAACTCCTCCTAGGGATTTCGCTCGATTTGATTCAAACTTGGCCAGTTTCTTTATAAGGCACGGGGGAACAAATGTTATCAAAACTGTGCGTTTTAATGCATGCTGAAGGGGCGGGGCCAGACCTCAAAGTTGGACATCTCGCCATGAAAAACGAAACGCTTACAGCTCTTACACGAAAACTGTCTAATACATCAAACCTTCAGTGATTGACCCACATCCGGTCCCCTGCAAAACTGTATGGTCAAATCATGACATCACTTAAGCCACGCCCCCTGACAACAGGAAGTGTAAAGTTTTACGTTGAACGGTCCATATCGGATCCCTGTTACCTAATCAGCGTGACATTGTATCCAGTCACCGAAGACATGTTGGTGTAACAAGCTTTCCAGCACTGTTCGTTTTGGGTGGAGCAAGTGGGCGTGGTGACGTGGCGAAGTAAGACGTAACGCCGTCACCATACGTTTGGTTCTAAACTCCACAGATTTGATCTGAGGAGTACCAAAATCATTATGATCGATCATTACCCACCCCTTGAACAGGTGTTTATGCTAATTAGCAAATAGCCTCCATAGCGCCCCCTAGATTATTCAAACTGTTGTATCTCAGTGATACATCATCCGATCTGAACCAGATTTATTGTGCATCATCAGTGAGCCCTTGTGGACACATTGATATTGTGGTTTAACATTTGACTCAAGTGCGCCCCCTACATTATTTCTATGGTTATATCTCAGTGATACATCATCCGATCTGAACCAGATTTATTGTGATTCATCAGTGAACACTTCTACACACATTGATAATGTTATGTAAATTTTTACTCCATAGCGCCCCCTATATTATTACTACAGTTATATCTTAGTGATACATTATCCGATCTGCACGAGATTTATTATGCTTTATCAGTGAACACTTTGACACACATTGATAATGGTATGTAAGTTTTTACTCCATAGCGCCCCCTATATTACTACTACAGTTATATTTTAGTGATACATCATCCGATCTGCATGAGATTTATTATGATTCATCAGTGAACACTTCTACACACATTGATAATGGTATGTAAAATTTTTACTCCATAGCGCCCCCTGTATTATTACTACAGTTATATCTTAGTGATACTTTATCCGATCTACACGAGATTTATTGTGCTTTATCAGTGAACACTTCGACACACATTGATAATGGTATGTAAATTTTTACTCCATAGCGCCCCCTATATTATTACTACAGTTATATCTTAGTGATACATTATCCGATCTGCACGAGATTTATTATGCTTTATCAGTGAACACTTCGACACACATTGATAATGTTATGTACATTTTTACTCCATAGCGCCCCCTATATTATTACTACAGTTATATCTTAGTGATACATTATCTGATCTGCACGAGATTTATTGTGATTCATCAGGGAACACTTCTATACACATTGATAATGGTATGTAAATTTTTACTCCATAGCGCCCCCTATATTATTACTACAGTTATATCTCAGTGATACATTATCCAATCTGCACGAGATTTATTGTGCTTTATCAGTGAACACTTCGACACACATTGATAATGGTATGTAAATTTTTACTCCATAGCGCCCCCTATATTATTTCTATAGTTATATCTTAGTTATACATTATCCGATCTGCACAAGATTTATTATTTTTTATCAGTGAACACTTCTACACACATTGATAATGTTATGTAAATTTTTACTCCATAGCGCCCCCTATATTATTACTACAGTTATATCTTAGTGATACATTATCCGATCTGCACGAGATTTATTATGATTCATCAGTGAACACTTCTACACACATTGATAATGGTATGTTAATTTTTACTCCATAGCGCCCCCTGTATTATTACTACAGTTATATCTTAGTGATACATTATCCGATCTGCACGAGATTTATTGTGCTTTATCAGTGAACACTTCGACACACATTGATAATGGTATGTAAATTTTTACTCCATAGCGCCCCCTATATTATTACTACAGTTATATCTTAGTGATACATTATCCGATCTGCACGAGATTTATTGTGATTAATCAGTGAACACTTCTATACACATTGATAATGGTATGTAAATTTTTACTCCATAGCGCCCCCTATATTATTACTACAGTTATATCTTAGTGATAGATTATCCAATCTGCACGAGATTTACTATGATTCATCAGTGAACACTTCTACACACATTGATAATGGTATGTAAATTTTTACTCCATAGCGCCCCCTGTATTATTACTACAGTTATATCTTAGTGATACATTATCCGATCTGCACAAGATTTATTGTGCTTTATCAGTGAACACTTCGACACACATTGATAATGGTATGTAAATTTTTACTCCATAGCGCCCCCTATATTATTACTACAGTTATATCTTAGTGATACATTATCCGATCTGCACGAGATTTATTGTGATTCATCAGTGAACACTTCTATACACATTGATAATGGTATGTAAATTTTTACTCCATAGCGCCCCCTATATTATTACTACAGTTATATCTCAGTGATGCATTATCCAATCTGCACGAGATTTATTGTGCTTTATCAGTGAATACTTCGACACACATTGATAATGGTATGTAAATTTTTACTCCATAGCGCCCCCTATATTAATACTACAGTTATATCTTAGTGATACATTATCCGATCTGCACGAGATTTATTGTGCTTTATCAGTGAACACTTCGACACACATTGATAATGGTATGTAAATTTTTACTCCATAGCGCCCCCTATATTATTACTACAGTTATATCTTAGTGATACATTATCCGATCTGCACGAGATTTATTGTGATTCATCAGTGAACACTTCTATACACATTGATAATGGTATGTAAATTTTTACTCCATAGCGCCCCCTATATTATTACTACAGTTATATCTCAGTGATACATTATCCAATCTGCACAAGATTTATTGTGCTTTATCAGTGAACACTTCGACACACATTGATAATGGTATGTACATTTTTACTCCATAGCGCCCCCTATATTATTACTACAGTTATATCTTAGTGATACATTATCCGATCTGCACGAGATTTATTATGATTCATCAGTGAACACTTCTACACACATTGATAATGGTATGTAAATTTTGACTCCATTGCGCCCCCTACATTATGTCTATAGTTATATCTCAGTGATACATCATCCGATCTGAACCAGATTTATTGTGCATCATCAGTGAGTCCTTGTGGACACATTGATATGGTGGGCTAACATTTGACTCAAGTTCGCCCCCTACATCATGTATATAGTTATATCTCAGTGATTCATTAGCCGATCTGAACCAGATTTATTGTGCATCATCTGTGAGACCTTGTGGACACATTGATATGGTGGGCTAACATTTGACTCCAGAGCGCCCCCTAGATTATTCAAACTGTTATATCTCAGTGAGACATCATCCAATCTGAACCAGATTTATTGTGCGTGTGCACCCCTGGTGCGGAGTAGACACGAGAGACTTCGAAATGGCGACCGAGCGGACGAGCTGGAGCTCGCGCGGTCGCCTCAATAAGGTCCGAGCGGCGCTAAGCTGCGAGGGCCTCAATGCTGCTTGCAGCTTTAATTAGGCCCGAGCAGCTAAGCGCTGCGAAGGCCTATTGTAATTGTAGTGTTTATTATTTTTATTATTTTTTTTATTATTTTTTTTTTTTTTCTTCCCCCCAAAGAAGTGGCCTTTTGGAGGCTTTATCATATACGAAAACTCACCAAATTTGGCGGACTCGTCAGGACTGGTGAAAAATTACGTATTTTGGGGGCGTGGCAAAAATAGCCACAGAAACGGCTCAAGAGCGCCCCCTAGAAATTTTCAAAATACCCTCCGCATTGACCTTATTTTGACGTACAATCATGAAATTCGGTACACTTGTCCATCTCACCAAGATGCACAGAAAAACCTCTGGCACCAACGTTGTACGATAAATGGTAAGGCGGCCATTTTGGATCGATGACCAAATTTTTACACCTTTTTGGCCGTTTACAGCCTCCGCATTTGAACGAACTCCTCCTATGAATTTCGCTCGATTTGGTTCAAACTTGGCCAGTTTCTTCATAAGGCATGGGGGAACAAACAATATCAAAATTGTGCGTTTTCATGAATGCTGAAGGGGCGGGGCCAGACGTCAAAGTTGGACATCTCGCCATGAAAAACGAAACGCTTACAGCTCTTACACGAAAAAAGTCTAATACATCAAACCTTCAGTTATTGACCCACATCCGGTCCCCCGCAAAACTGTATGGTCAAATCATGACATCACTTAAGCCACGCCCCCTGACAACAGGAAGTGTAAAGTTTTACGTTGAACGGTCCATATCGGACCCCTGTTACCTAATCAGCGTGGCATTGTGTCCAGTGACCGAAGACATGTTGGTGTAACAAGCATTCCAATACTGTTCGTTTTTGGTGGAGCATGTGGGCGTGGCGACGTGGCGAAGTAAGACATAACGCCATCACCATACGTTTGGTTCTAAAATCCACAGATTTGATCCGAGGAGTACCAAAATCAGTATGATCGATCATTGCCCACCCCTTGAACAGGTGTTTATGCTAATTAGCAAATCGCTACAGAAACGGCTCAAGAGCGCCCCCTAGAAATATTCAAAATACCCTCCGCATTGACCTTAGTTTGACGTAGAATCATGAAATTTGGTACACTTGTCCAACTCACCAAGATGCACAGAAAACCCTCTGGCACCAATGTTGTACGATAAATGGTAAGGCGGCCATTTTGGAACGATGACCAAATTTTCACCCCTTTTTGGCCGTTTACAGCCTCTGCATTTCAACAAACTCCTCCTAGGGATTTCGCTCGATTTGATTCAAACTTTGCCAGTTTCTTTATAAGGCATGGGGGAACAAATGTTATCAAAACTGTGCGTTTTCATGCATGCTGAAGGGGCGGGGCCAGACCTCAAAGTTGGACATCTCGCCATGAAAAACGAAACGCTTACAGCTCTTACACGAAAACTGTCTAATACATCAAACCTTCAGTGATTGACCCACATCCGGTCCCCTGCAAAACTGTATGGTCAAATCATGACATCACTTAAGCCACGCCCCCTGACAACAGGAAGTGTAAAGTTTTACGTTGAACGGTCCATATCGGATCCCTGTTACCTAATCAGCGTGACATTGTATCCAGTCACCGAAGACATGTTGGTGTAACAAGCTTTCCAGCACTGTTCGTTTTGGGTGGAGCAAGTGGGCGTGGTGACGTGGCGAAGTAAGACGTAACGCCGTCACCATACGTTTGGTTCTAAACTCCACAGATTTGATCTGAGGAGTACCAAAATCATTATGATCGATCATTACCCACCCCTTGAACAGGTGTTTATGCTAATTAGCAAATAGCCTCCATAGCGCCCCCTAGATTATTCAAACTGTTGTATCTCAGTGATACATCATCCGATCTGAACCAGATTTATTGTGCATCATCAGTGAGCCCTTGTGGACACATTGATATGGTGGGCTAACATTTGACTCAAGTGCGCCCCCTACATTATTTCTATAGTTATATCTCAGTGATACATCATCCGATCTGAACCAGATTTATTGTGCATCATCAGTGAGCCCTTGTGGACACATTGATATGGTGGGCTAACATTTGACTCAAGTGCGCCCCCTACATTATTTCTATAGTTATATCTCAGTGATACATCATCCGATCTGAACCAGATTTATTGTGCATCATCAGTGAGCCCTTGTGGACACATTGATAAGGTGGGCTAACATATGACTCCAGAGCGCCCCCTAGATTATTCAAACTGTTATATCTCAGTGATACATCATCCGATCTGAACCAGATTTATTGTGCATCATCAGTGAGCCCTTGTGGACACATTGATATTGTGGTTTAACATATGACTCAAGAGCGCCCCCTAGATTATTCAAATCGTTATATCTCAGTGATACATCATCCGATCTAAACCAGATTTATTGTGCATCTTCAGTGAACACTTCGACACACATTGATAATGGTATGTAAATTTTTACTCCATAGCGCCCCCTATATTATTACTACAGTTATATCTTAGTGATACATTATCCGATCTGCACGAGATTTATTGTGCTTTATCAGTGAACACTTCGACACACATTGATAATGGTATGTAAATTTTTACTCCATAGCGCCCCCTATATTATTACTACAGTTATATCTTAGTGATACATTATCCGATCTGCACGAGATTTATTATGATTCATCAGTGAACACTTCTACACACATTGATAATGGTATGTAAATTTTTACTCCATAGCGCCCCCTGTATTATTACTACAGTTATATCTTAGTGATACATTATCCGATCTGCACGAGATTTATTGTGCTTTATCAGTGAACACTTCGACACACATTGATAATGGTATGTAAATTTTTACTCCATAGCGCCCCCTATATTATTACTACAGTTATATCTTAGTGATACATTATCCGATCTGCACGAGATTTATTGTGATTCATCAGTGAACACTTCTACACACATTGATAATGGTATGTAAATTTTTACTCCATAGCGCCCCCTATATTATTACTACAGTTATATCTCAGTGATACATTATCCGATCTGCACGAGATTTATTGTGCTTTATCAGTGAACACTTCGACACACATTGATAATGGTATGTAAATTTTTACTCCATAGCGCCCCCTATATTATTACTACAGTTATATCTTAGTGATACATTATCCGATCTGCACGAGATTTATTGTGATTCATCAGTGAACACTTCTATACACATTGATAATGGTATGTAAATTTATACTCCATAGCGCCCCCTATATTATTACTACAGTTATATCTCAGTGATACATTATCCGATCTGCACGAGATTTACTATGCTTCATCAGTGAGACCTTGTGGACACATTGATATTGTGGTTTAACATATGACTCAAGAGCGCCCCCTAGATTATTCAAATCGTTATATCTCAGTGATACATCATCCGATCTGAACCAGATTTATTGTGCATCATCAGTGAGCACTTGTGGACACATTGATATGGTGGGCTAACATTTGACTCAAGTGCGTCCCCTAGATTATTCAAACTGTTATATCTCAGTTATACATCATCCGATATGTACCAGATTTATTGTACATCATCAGTGAGTACATAAACACACATTGATACTGTGGTTTAACAGATAACTCTAGTGTACCCCTACATTATTTTTCAAACTGTTACATCTCATTGTTAGATCATCTGATCTGTTCCACATTTACTGTATGTCATCTGTCAGCACTTCTAAACACGTATATATTGTTGTTATTCGCTAACTATTCTTGGCAAACGGGTGTTGGATGGGCATGAGAGAGTTCGAGGTGGTGACCGAGCAGACGAGCTGGAGCTCGCGTGGTCGCCACAATAAGGCCAGAGCGGCGCTAAGCTGCGAGGGCCTCAACGCTGCTTGCAGCTTTAATTATTTTTATTTTTATTCTAGTCCCTCTTTAAGTGGCCTTTTGGAGGCTTTATCATATACGAAAACTCACCAAATTTGGCGGACTCGTCAGGACTGGTGAAAAATTACGTATTTTGGGGGCGTGGCAAAAATCGCCACAGAAACGGCTCAAGAGCGCCCCCTAGAAATTTTCAAAATATCCTCCGCATTGACCTTAGTTTGACGTAGAATCATGAAATTTGGTACACTTGTCCAACTCACCAAGATGCACAGAAAACCCTCTGGCACCAATGTTGTACAATAAATGGTAAGGCGGCCATTTTGGAACGATGACCAAATTTTCACCCCTTTTTGGCCGTTTACAGCCTCCGCATTTGAACGAACTCCTCCTATGAATTTCGCTCGATTTGGTTCAAACTTGGCCAGTTTCTTCATAAGGCACGGGGGAACAAACGATATCAAAATTGTGCGTTTTCATGAATGCTGAAGGGGCGGGGCCAGACGTCAAAGTTGGACATCTCGCCATGAAAAACGAAACGCTTACAGCTCTTACACGAAAAAAGTCTAATACATCAAACCTTCAGTTATTGACCCACATCCGGTCCCCCGCAAAACTGTATGGTCAAATCATGACATCACTTAAGCCACGCCCCCTGACAACAGGAAGTGTAAAGTTTTACGTTGAACGGTCCATATCGGACCCCTGTTACCTAATCAGCGTGGCATTGTGTCCAGTGACCGAAGACATGTTGGTGTAACAAGCATTCCAATACCGTTCGTTTTTGGTGGAGCATGTGGGCGTGGCGACGTGGCGAAGTAAGACATAACGCCATCACCATACGTTTGGTTCTAAAATCCACAGATTTGATCCGAGGAGTACCAAAATCAGTATGATCGATCATTGCCCACCCCTTGAACAGGTGTTTATGCTAATTAGCAAATCGCTACAGAAACGGCTCAAGAGCGCCCCCTAGAAATATTCAAAATACCCTCCGCATTGACCTTAGTTTGACGTAGAATCATGAAATTTGGTACACTTGTCCAACTCACCAAGATGCACAGAAAACCCTCTGGCACCAATGTTGTACGATAAATGGTAAGGCGGCCATTTTGGAACGATCACCAAATTTTCACCCCTTTTTGACCGTTTACAACCTCTGCATTTCAACGAACTCCTCCTAGGGATTTCGCTCGATTTGATTCAAACTTGGTCAGTTTCTTTATAAGGCACGAGGGAACAAATGTTATCAAAACTGTGCGTTTTCATGCATGCTGAAGGGGCGGGGCCAGACCTCAAAGTTGGACATCTCGCCATGAAAAACGAAACGCTTACAGCTCTTACACGAAAACTGTCTAATACATCAAACCTTCAGTGATTGACCCACATCCGGTCCCCTGCAAAACTGTATGGTCAAATCATGACATCACTTAAGCCACGCCCCCTGACAACAGGAAGTGTAAAGTTTTACGTTGAACGGTCCATATCGGATCCCTGTTACCTAATCAACGTGACATTGTATCCAGTCACCGAAGACATGGTGGTGTAACAAGCTTTCCAGCACTGTTCGTTTTGGGTGGAGCAAGTGGGCGTGGTGACGTGGCGAAGTAAGACGTAACGCCGTCACCATACGTTTGGTTCTAAACTCCACAGATTTGATCTGAGGAGTACCAAAATCATTATGATCGATCATTACCCACCCCTTGAACAGGTGTTTATGCTAATTAGCAAATAGCCTCCATAGCGCCCCCTAGATTATTCAAACTGTTGTATCTCAGTGATACATCATCCGATCTGAACCAGATTTATTGTGCATCATCAGTGAGCCCTTGTGGACACATTGATATGGTGGGCTAACATTTGACTCAAGTGCGCCCCCTACATTATTTCTATAGTTATATCTCAGTGATACATCATCCGATCTGCACAAGATTTATTATGCTTTATCAGTGAACACTTCGACACACATTGATAATGTTATGTAAATTTTTACTCCATAGCGCCCCCTATATTATTATTACAGTTATATCTTAGTGATACATTATCCGATCTGCATGAGATTTAATATGTTTCATCAGTGAACACTTCTATACACATTGATAATGGTATGTAAATTTTTACTCCATAGCGCCCCCTATATTATTACTACAGTTATATCTCAGTGATACATTATCCAATTTGCACGAGATTTATTGTGCTTTATCAGTGAACACTTCGACACACATTGATAATGGTATGTAAATTTTTACTCCATAGCGCCCCCTATATTATTACTACAGTTATATCTTAGTGATACATTATCCGATCTGCACGAGATTTATTGTGATTCATCAGTGAACACTTCTACACACATTGATAATGGTATGTAAATTTTTACTCCATAGCGCCCCCTATATTATTACTACAGTTATATCTCAGTGATACATTATCCGATCTGCACGAGATTTATTGTGCTTTATCAGTGAACACTTCGACACACATTGATAATGGTATGTAAATTTTTACTCCATAGCGCCCCCTATATTATTACTACAGTTATATCTTAGTGATACATTATCCGATCTGCACGAGATTTATTGTGATTCATCACTGAACACTTCTACACACATTGATGATGGTATGTACATTTTTACTCCATAGCGCCCCCTGTATTATTACTACAGTTATATCTTAGTGATACATTATCCGATCTGCATGAGATTTATTGTGCTTTATCAGTGAACACTTCGACACACATTGATAATGGTATGTAAATGTTTACTCCATAGCGCCCCCTATATTATTACTACAGTTATATCTTAGTGATACATTATCCGATCTGCACGAGATTTATTGTGCTTTATCAGTGAACACTTCGACACACATTGATAATGTTATGTAAATTTTTACTCCATAGCGCCCCCTATATTATTACTACAGTTATATCTCAGTGATACATCATCCGATCTGAACCAGATTTATTGTGTATCATCAGTGAGCCCTTGTGGACACATTGATATTGTGGGCTAACATTTGACTCAAGTGCGCCCCCTACATTATTTCTATAGTTATATCTCAGTGATACATCATCCGATCTGAACCAGATTTATTGTGCATCATCAGTGAGCCCTTGTGGACACATTGATATGGTGGGCTAACATTTGACTCAAGTGCGCCCCCTACATTATTTATATAGTTATATCTCAGTGATACATCATCCGATCTGAACCAGATTTATTGTGCATCATCAGTGAGCCCTTGTGGACACATTGATATGGTGGGCTAACATATGACTCCAGAGCGCCCCCTAGATTATTCAAACTGTTATATCTCAGTGATACATCATCCGATCTGAACCAGATTTATTGTGCATCATCAGTGAGCCCTTGTGGACACATTGATATTGTGGTTTAACATGTGACTCCAGAGCGCCCCCTAGATTATTCAAACTGTTATATCTCAGTGAGACATCATCCGATCTGAACCAGATTTATTGTGCGTGTGCACCCCTGGTGCGGAGTAGACACGAGAGACTTCGAAATGGCGACCGAGCGGACGAGCTGGAGCTCGCGTGGTCGCCTCAATAAGGTCCGAGCAGTGCTAAGCTGCTTCGGGCCTCAATGCTGCTTGCAGCTTTAATTAGGCCCGAAGCAGCGAAGCGCTGCAAGGACCTATTGTAATTGTAGTGTTTATTATTATTATTATTTTTTTTATTTTTATTCTAGTCCCTCTTTAAGTGGCCTTTTGGGGGCTTTATCATATACGAAAACTCACCAAATTTTGCGGACTCGTCAGGACTGGTGAAAAATTACGTATTTTGGGGGCGTGGCAAAAATTGCCACAGAAACGGCTCAAGAGCGCCCCCTAGAAATTTTCAAAATACCCTCCGCATTGACCTTAGTTTGACGTAGAATCATGAAATTTGGTACACTTGTCCAGCTCACCAAGATGCACAGAAAACCCTCTGGCACCAATGTTGTACAATAAATGGGAAGGCGGCCATTTTGGAACGATGACCAAATTTTCACCCCTTTTTGGCCGTTTACAGCCTCTGCATTTGAACGAACTCCTCCTATGAATTTCGCTCGATTTGGTTCAAACTTGGCCAGTTTCTTCATAAGGCATGGGGGAACAAACGACATCAAAATTGTGCGTTTTCATGAATGCTGAAGGGGCGGGGCCAGACGTCAAATTTGGACATCTCGCCATGAAAAACGAAACGCTTACAGCTCTTACACGAAAAGAGTCTAATACATCAAACCTTCAGTTATTGACCCACATCCGGTCCCCTGCAAAACTGTATGGTCAAATCATGACATCACTTAAGCCACGCCCCCTGACAACAGGAAGTGTAAAGTTTTACTTTGAAAGGTCCATATCGGACCCGTGTTACCTAATCAGCGTGACATTGTGTCCAGTGACTAAAGACATGTTGGTGTAACAAGCTTTCCAGCACTGTTCGTTTTGGGTGGAGCAAGTGGGCGTGGCGACATGGCGAAGTAAGACGTAACGCCATAACCATACGTTTGGATCTAAAATCCACAGATTTGATCCGAGAAGTACCAAAATCAGTATGATCGATCATTGCCCACCCCTTGAACAGGTGTTTATGCTAATTAGCAAATTGCTACAGAAACGGCTCAAGAGCGCCCCCTAGAAATATTCAAAATACCCTCTGCATTGACCTTAGTTTGACGTAGAATCATGAAATTTGGTACACTTGTCCAACTCACCAAGATGCACAGAAAACCCTCTGGCACCAATGTTGTACGATAAATGGTAAGGCGGCCATTTTGGAACGATGACCAAATTTTCACCCCTTTTTGGCCGTTTACAGCCTCTGCATTTCAACGAACTCCTCCTAGGGATTTCGCTCGATTTGATTCAAACTTGGCCAGTTTCTTTATAAGGCACGGGGGAACAAATGTTATCAAAACTGTGCGTTTTCATGCATGCTGAAGGGGCGGGGCCAGACCTCAAAGTTGGACATCTCGCCATGAAAAACGAAACGCTTACAGCTCTTACACGAAAACTGTCTAATACATCAAACCTTCAGTGATTGACCCACATCCGGTCCCCTGCAAAACTGTATGGTCAAATCATGACATCACTTAAGCCACGCCCCCTGACAACAGGAAGTGTAAAGTTTTACGTTGAACGGTCCATATCGGATCCCTGTTACCTAATCAGCGTGACATTGTATCCAGTCACCGAAGACATGTTGGTGTAACAAGCTTTCCAGCACTGTTCGTTTTGGGTGGAGCAAGTGGGCGTGGTGACATGGCGAAGTAAGACGTAACGCCGTCACCATACGTTTGGTTCTAAACTCCACAGATTTGATCTGAGGAGTACCAAAATCATTATGATCGATCATTACCCACCCCTTGAACAGGTGTTTATGCTAATTAGCAAATAGCTCCATAGCGCCCCCTAGATTATTCAAACTGTTGTATCTCAGTGATACATCATCCGATCTGAACCAGATTTATTGTGCATCATCAGTGAGCCCTTGTGGACACATTGATATGGTGGGCTAACATTTGTCTCAAGTGCGCCCCCTACATTATTTCTATAGTTATATCTCAGTGATACATCATCCGATCTGAACCAGATTTATTGTGCATCATCAGTGAGCCCTTGTGGACACATTGATATGGTGGGCTAACATTTGACTCAAGTGCGTCCCCTACATTATTTCTATAGTTATATCTCAGTGATACATCATCCGATCTGAACCAGATTTATTGTGCATCATCAGTGAGCCCTTATGGACACATTTATATGGTGGGCTAACATATGACTCCAGAGCGCCCCCTAGATTATTCAAACTGTTATATCTCAGTGATACATCATCCGATCTGAACCAGATTTATTGTGCATCATCAGTGAGCCCTTGTGGACACATTGATATGGTGGGCTAACGTTTGACTCAAGTGCGCCCCCTACATTACTTCTATAGTTATATCTCAGTGATACATCATCCGATCTGAATCAGATTTATTGTGCATCATCAGTGAGGCCTTGTGGACACATTGATATTGTGGTTTAACATTGGACTCAAGTGCGCCCCCTACATTATTTCTATGGTTATATCTCAGTGATACATCATCCGATCTGAACCAGATTTATTGTGATTCATCAGTGAACACTTCTACATACATTGATAATGTTATGTAAATTTTTACTCCATAGCGCCCCCTATATTATTACTACAGTTATATCTTAGTGATACATTATCCGATCTGCACGAGATTTATTATGCTTTATCAGTGAACACTTCGACACACATTGATAATGTTATGTAAATTTTTACTCCATAGCGCCCCCTATATTATTACTACAGTTATATCTTAGTGATACATTATCCGATCTGCACGAGATTTATTATGATTCATCAGTGAACACTTCTACACACATTGATAATGGTATGTAAATTTTTACTCCATAGCGCCCCCTGTATTATTACTACAGTTATATCTCAGTGATACATTATCCGATCTGCACGAGATTTATTGTGCTTTATCAGTGAACACTTCGACACACATTGATAATGGTATGTAAATTTTTACTCCATAGCGCCCCCTATATTATTACTACAGTTATATCTTAGTGATACATTATCCGATCTGCACGAGATTTATTGTGATTCATCAGTAAACACTTCTATACACATTGATAATGGTATGTAAATTTTTACTCCATAGCGCCCCCTATATTATTACTACAGTTATATCTCAGTGATACATTATCCAATCTGCACGAGATTTATTGTGCTTTATCAGTGAACACTTCGACACACATTGATAATGGTATGTAAATTTTTACTCCATAGCGCCCCCTATATCATTACTACAGTTATATCTTAGTGATAGATTATCCAATCTGCACGAGATTTACTATGATTCATCAGTGAACACTTCTACACACATTGATAATGGTATGTAAATTTTTACTCCATAGCGCCCCCTGTATTATTACTACAGTTATATCTTAGTGATACATTATCCGATCTGCACAAGATTTATTGTGCTTTATCAGTGAACACTTCGACACACATTGATAATGGTATGTAAATTTTTACTCCATAGCGCCCCCTATATTATTACTACAGTTATATCTTAGTGATACATTATCCGATCTGCACGAGATTTATTGTGATTCATCAGTGAACACTTCTATACACATTGATAATGGTATGTAAATTTTTACTCCATAGCGCCCCCTATATTATTACTACAGTTATATCTCAGTGATGCATTATCCAATCTGCACGAGATTTATTGTGCTTTATCAGTGAATACTTCGACACACATTGATAATGGTAAGTAAATTTTTACTCCATAGCGCCCCCTATATTAATACTACAGTTATATCTATACATTATCCGATCTGCACGAGATTTATTGTGCTTTATCAGTGAACACTTCGACACACATTGATAATGGTATGTAAATTTTTACTCCATAGCGCCCCCTATATTATTACTACAGTTATATCTTAGTGATACATTATCCGATCTGCACGAGATTTATTGTGATTCATCAGTGAACACTTCTATACACATTGATAATGGTATGTAAATTTTTACTCCATAGCGCCCCCTATATTATTACTACAGTTATATCTCAGTGATACATTATCCAATCTGCACAAGATTTATTGTGCTTTATCAGTGAACACTTCGACACACATTGATAATGGTATGTACATTTTTACTCCATAGCGCCCCCTATATTATTACTACAGTTATATCTTAGTGATACATTATCCGATCTGCACGAGATTTATTATGATTCATCAGTGAACACTTCTACACACATTGATAATGGTATGTAAATTTTGACTCCATTGCGCCCCCTACATTATGTCTATAGTTATATCTCAGTGATACATCATCCGATCTGAACCAGATTTATTGTGCATCATCAGTGAGTCCTTGTGGACACATTGATATGGTGGGCTAACATTTGACTCAAGTGCGCCCCCTACATCATGTATATAGTTATATCTCAGTGATTCATTAGCCGATCTGAACCAGATTTATTGTGCATCATCAGTGAGACCTTGTGGACACATTGATATGGTGGGCTAACATTTGACTCCAGAGCGCCCCCTAGATTATTTAAACTGTTATATCTCAGTGAGACATCATCCAATCTGAACCAGATTTATTGTGCGTGTGCACCTCTGGTGCGGAGTAGACACGAGAAACTTCGAAATGGCGACCGAGCGGACGAGCTGGAGCTCGCGCGGTCGCCTCAATAAGGTCCGAGCGGCGCTAAGCTGCGAGGGCCTCAATGCTGCTTGCAGCTTTAATTAGGCCCGAAGCAGCGAAGCGCTGCAAGGACCTATTGTAATTGTAGTGTTTATTATTATTATTATTTTTTTTATTTTTATTCTAGTCCCTCTTTAAGTGGCCTTTTGGGGGCTTTATCATATACGAAAACTCACCAAATTTGGCGGACTCGTCAGGACTGGTGAAAAATTACGTATTTTGGGGGCGTGGCAAAAATCGCCACAGAAACGGCTCAAGAGCGCCCCCTAGAAATTTTCAAAATACCCTCCGCATTGACCTTAGTTTGACGTAGAATCATGAAATTTGGTACACTTGTCCAACTCACCAAGATGCACAGAAAACCCTCTGGCACCAATGTTGTACAATAAATGGTAAGGCGGCCATTTTGGAACGATGACCAAATTTTCACCCCTTTTTGGCCGTTTACAGCCTCTGCATTTCAACGAACTCCTCCTAGGGATTTCGCTCGATTTGATTCAAACTTGGCCAGTTTCTTTATAAGGCACGGGGGAACAAATGTTATCAAAACTGTGCGTTTTCATGCATGCTGAAGGGGCGGGGCCAGACCTCAAAGTTGGACATCTCGCCATGAAAAACGAAACGCTTACAGCTCTTACACGAAAACTGTCTAATACATCAAACCTTCAGTGATTGACCCACATCCGGTCCCCTGCAAAACTGTATGGTCAAATCATGACATCACTTAAGCCACGCCCCCTGACAACAGGAAGTGTAAAGTTTTACGTTGAACGGTCCATATCGGATCCCTGTTACCTAATCAGCGTGACATTGTATCCAGTCACCGAAGACATGTTGGTGTAACAAGCTTTCCAGCACTGTTCGTTTTGGGTGGAGCAAGTGGGCGTGGTGACATGGCGAAGTAAGACGTAACGCCGTCACCATACGTTTGGTTCTAAACTCCACAGATTTGATCTGAGGAGTACCAAAATCATTATGATCGATCATTACCCACCCCTTGAACAGGTGTTTATGCTAATTAGCAAATACCCTCCATAGCGCCCCCTAGATTATTCAAACTGTTGTATCTCAGTGATACATCATCCGATCTGAACCAGATTTATTGTGCATCATCAGTGAGCCCTTGTGGACACATTGATATAGTGGGCTAACATTTGACTCAAGTGCGCCCCCTACATTATTTCTATAGTTATATCTCAGTGATACATCATCCGATCTGAACCAGATTTATTGTGCATCATCAGTGAGCCCTTGTGGACACATTGATATGGTGGGCTAACATTTGACTCAAGTGCGCCCCCTACATTATTTCTATAGTTATATCTCAGTGATACATCATCCGATCTGAACCAGATTTATTGTGCATCATCAGTGAGCCCTTGTGGACACATTGATATGGTGGGCTAACATTTGACTCAAGTGCGCCCCCTACATTACTTCTATAGTTATATCTCAGTGATACATCATCCGATCTGAACCAGATTTATTGTGCATCATCAGTGAACACTTTGACACACATTGATAATGTTATGTAAATTTTTACTCCATAGCGCCCCCTATATTATTACTACAGTTATATCTCAGTGATACATTATCCGATCTGCACGAGATTTATTGTGCTTTATCAGTGAACACTTCGACACACATTGATAATGTTATGTAAATTTTTACTCTATAGCGCCCCCTATATTATTACTACAGTTATATCTTAGTGATACATTATCCGATCTGCACGAGATTTATTGTGATTCATCAGTGAACACTTCTACACACATTGATAATGGTATGTAAATTTTTACTCCATAGCGCCCCCTGTATTATTACTACAGTTATATCTTAGTGATACATTATCCGATCTGCACGAGATTTATTGTGATTCATCACTGAACACTTCTACACACATTGATGATGGTATGTACATTTTTACTCCATAGCGCCCCCTGTATTATTACTACAGTTATATCTTAGTGATACATTATCCGATCTGCATGAGATTTATTGTGCTTTATCAGTGAACACTTCGACACACATTGATAATGGTATGTAAATGTTTACTCCATAGCGCCCCCTATATTATTACTACAGTTATATCTTAGTGATACATTATCCGATCTGCACGAGATTTATTGTGCTTTATCAGTGAACACTTCGACACACATTGATAATGTTATGTAAATTTTTACTCCATAGCGCCCCCTATATTATTACTACAGTTATATCTCAGTGATACATCATCCGATCTGAACCAGATTTATTGTGTATCATCAGTGAGCCCTTGTGGACACATTGATATTGTGGGCTAACATTTGACTCAAGTGCGCCCCCTACATTATTTCTATAGTTATATCTCAGTGATACATCATCCGATCTGAACCAGATTTATTGTGCATCATCAGTGAGCCCTTGTGGACACATTGATATGGTGGGCTAACATTTGACTCAAGTGCGCCCCCTACATTATTTATATAGTTATATCTCAGTGATACATCATCCGATCTGAACCAGATTTATTGTGCATCATCAGTGAGCCCTTGTGGACACATTGATATGGTGGGCTAACATATGACTCCAGAGCGCCCCCTAGATTATTCAAACTGTTATATCTCAGTGATACATCATCCGATCTGAACCAGATTTATTGTGCATCATCAGTGAGCCCTTGTGGACACATTGATATTGTGGTTTAACATGTGACTCCAGAACGCCCCCTAGATTATTCAAACTGTTATATCTCAGTGAGACATCATCCGATCTGAACCAGATTTATTGTGCGTGTGCACCCCTGGTGCGGAGTAGACACGAGAGACTTCGAAATGGCGACCGAGCGGACGAGCTGGAGCTCGCGTGGTCGCCTCAATAAGGTCCGAGCAGTGCTAAGCTGCTTCGGGCCTCAATGCTGCTTGCAGCTTTAATTAGGCCCGAAGCAGCGAAGCGCTGCAAGGACCTATTGTAATTGTAGTGTTTATTATTTTTTTTTTTTTTTTTTATTCTAGTCCCTCTTTAAGTGGCCTTTTGGGGGCTTTATCATATACGAAAACTCACCAAATTTGGCGGACTCGTCAGGACTGGTGAAAAATTACGTATTTTGGGGGCGTGGCAAAAATCGCCACAGAAACGGCTCAAGAGCGCCCCCTAGAAATTTTCAAAATACCCTCCGCATTGACCTTAGTTTGACGTAGAATCATGAAATTTGGTACACTTGTCCAACTCACCAAGAAGCACAGAAAACCCTCTGGCACCAACGTTGTACGATAAATGGTAAGGCGGCCATTTTGGATCGATGACCAAATTTTTACACCTTTTTGGCCGTTTACAGCCTCCGCATTTGAACGAACTCCTCCTAGGGATTTCGCTCGATTTGGTTCAAACTTGGCCAGTTTCTTCATAAGGCACGGGGGAACAAACGATATCAAAATTGTGCGTTTTCATGAATGCTGAAGGGGCGGGGCCAGACGTCAAAGTTGGACATCTCGCCATGAAAAACGAAACGCTTACAGCTCTTACACGAAAAAAGTCTAATACATCAAACCTTCAGTTATTGACCCACATCCGGTCCCCCGCAAAACTGTATGGTCAAATCATGACATCACTTAAGCCACGCCCCCTGACAACAGGAAGTGTAAAGTTTTACGTTGAACGGTCCATATCGGACCCCTGTTACCTAATCAGCGTGGCATTGTGTCCAGTGACCGAAGACATGTTGGTGTAACAAGCATTCCAATACTGTTCGTTTTTGGTGGAGCATGTGGGCGTGGCGACGTGGCGAAGTAAGACATAACGCCATCACCATACGTTTGGTTCTAAAATCCACAGATTTGATCCGAGGAGTACCAAAATCAGTATGATCGATCATTGCCCACCCCTTGAACAGGTGTTTATGCTAATTAGCAAATCGCTACAGAAACGGCTCAAGAGCGCCCCCTAGAAATATTCAAAATACCCTCCGCATTGACCTTAGTTTGACGTAGAATCATGAAATTTGGTACACTTGTCCAACTCACCAAGATGCACAGAAAACCCTCTGGCACCAATGTTGTACGATAAATGGTAAGGCGGCCATTTTGGAACGATGACCAAATTTTCACCCCTTTTTGGCCGTTTACAGCCTCTGCATTTCAACGAACTCCTCCTAGGGATTTCGCTCGATTTGATTCAAACTTGGCCAGTTTCTTTATAAGGCACGGGGGAACAAATGTTATCAAAACTGTGCGTTTTCATGCATGCTGAAGGGGCGGGGCCAGACCTCAAAGTTGGACATCTCGCCATGAAAAACGAAACGCTTACAGCTCTTACACGAAAACTGTCTAATACATCAAACCTTCAGTGATTGACCCACATCCGGTCCCCTGCAAAACTGTATGGTCAAATCATGACATCACTTAAGCCACGCCCCCTGACAACAGGAAGTGTAAAGTTTTACGTTGAACGGTCCATATCGGATCCCTGTTACCTAATCAGCGTGACATTGTATCCAGTCACCGAAGACATGTTGGTGTAACAAGCTTTCCAGCACTGTTCGTTTTGGGTGGAGCAAGTGGGCGTGGTGACATGGCGAAGTAAGACGTAACGCCGTCACCATACGTTTGGTTCTAAACTCCACAGATTTGATCTGAGGAGTACCAAAATCATTATGATCGATCATTACCCACCCCTTGAACAGGTGTTTATGCTAATTAGCAAATACCCTCCATAGCGCCCCCTAGATTATTCAAACTGTTGTATCTCAGTGATACATCATCCGATCTGAACCAGATTTATTGTGCATCATCAGTGAGCCCTTGTGGACACATTGATATAGTGGGCTAACATTTGACTCAAGTGCGCCCCCTACATTATTTCTATAGTTATATCTCAGTGATACATCATCCGATCTGAACCAGATTTATTGTGCATCATCAGTGAGCCCTTGTGGACACATTGATATGGTGGGCTAACATTTGACTCAAGTGCGCCCCCTACATTATTTCTATAGTTATATCTCAGTGATACATCATCCGATCTGAACCAGATTTATTGTGCATCATCAGTGAGCCCTTGTGGACACATTGATATGGTGGGCTAACATATGACTCCAGAGCGCCCCCTAGATTATTCAAACTGTTATATCTCAGTGATACATCATCCGATCTGAACCAGATTTATTGTGCATCATCAGTGAGCCCTTGTGGACACATTGATATGGTGGGCTAACATTTGACTCAAGTGCGCCCCCTACATTACTTCTATAGTTATATCTCAGTGATACATCATCCGATCTGAACCAGATTTATTGTGCATCATCAGTGAACACTTCGACACACATTGATAATGTTATGTAAATTTTTACTCCATAGCGCCCCCTATATTATTACTACAGTTATATCTCAGTGATACATTATCCGATCTGCACGAGATTTATTGTGCTTTATCAGTGAACACTTCGACACACATTGATAATGTTATGTAAATTTTTACTCTATAGCGCCCCCTATATTATTACTACAGTTATATCTTAGTGATACATTATCCGATCTGCACGAGATTTATTGTGATTCATCAGTGAACACTTCTACACACATTGATAATGGTATGTAAATTTTTACTCCATAGCGCCCCCTGTATTATTACTACAGTTATATCTTAGTGATACATTATCCGATCTGCACAAGATTTATTGTGCTTTATCAGTGAACACTTCGACACACATTGATAATGGTATGTAAATTTTTACTCCATAGCGCCCCCTATATTATTACTACAGTTATATCTTAGTGATACATTATCCGATCTGCACGAGATTTATTGTGATTCATCAGTGAACACTTCTACACACATTGATAATGGTATGTAAATTTTTACTCCATAGCGCCCCCTATATTATTACTACAGTTATATCTCAGTGATACATTATCCGATCTGCACGAGATTTATTGTGCTTTATCAGTGAACACTTCGACACACATTGATAATGGTATGTAAATTTTTACTCCATAGCGCCCCCTATATTATTACTACAGTTATATCTTAGTGATACATTATCCGATCTGCACGAGATTTATTGTGATTCATCAGTGAACACTTCTACACACATTGATAATGGTATGTAAATTTTTACTCCATAGCGCCCCCTGTATTATTACTACAGTTATATCTTAGTGATACATTATCCGATCTGCACGAGATTTATTGTGCTTTATCAGTGAACACTTCGACACACATTGATAATGGTATGTAAATTTTTACTCCATAGCGCCCCCTATATTATTACTACAGTTATATCTCAGTGATACATTATCCGATCTGCACGAGATTTATTGTGCTTTATCAGTGAACACTTCGACACACATTGATAATGGTATGTAAATTTTTACTCCATAGCGCCCCCTATATTATTACTACAGTTATATCTTAGTGATACATTATCCGATCTGCACGAGATTTATTGTGATTCATCAGTGAACACTTCTACACACATTGATAATGGTATGTAAATTTTTACTCCATAGCGCCCCCTGTATTATTACTACAGTTATATCTTAGTGATACATTATCCGATCTGCACGAGATTTATTGTGCTTTATCAGTGAACACTTCGACACACATTGATAATGGTATGTAAATTTTTACTCCATAGCGCCCCCTATATTATTACTACAGTTATATCTTAGTGATACATTATCCGATCTGCACGAGATTTATTGTGATTCATCAGTGAACACTTCTACACACATTGATAATGGTATGTAAATTTTTACTCCATAGCGCCCCCTATATTATTACTACAGTTATATCTCAGTGATACATTATCCGATCTGCACGAGATTTACTATGCTTCATCAGTGAGACCTTGTGGACACATTGATATGGTGGGCTAACATTTGACTCAAGTGCGCCCCCTACATTACTTCTATAGTTATATCTCAGTGATACATCATCCGATCTGAACCAGATTTATTGTGCATCATCAGTGAGACCTTGTGGACACATTGATATTGTTGTTTAACATATGACTCCAGAGCGCCCCCTAGATTATTCAAACTGTTATATCTCAGTGATACATCATCCGATCTGAACCAGATTTATTGTGCATCATCAGTGAGCCCTTGTGGACACATTGATATGGTGGGCTAACATTTGACTCAAGTGCGCCCCCTACATTATTTCTATAGTTATATCTCAGTGATACATCATCCGATCTGAACCAAATTTATTGTGAATAATCAGTGAGCCCTTGTGGACACATTGATAATGTGGTTTAACATATAACTCCATAGCGCCCCCTAGATTATTCAAACTGTTATATCTCAGTGAGACATCATCCGATCTGAACCAGATTTATTGTGTATCATCAGTGAGACCTTGTGGACACATTGATATTGTGGTTTAACATGTGACTCCAGAGCGCCCCCTAGATTATTCAAACTGTTATATCTCAGTGAGACATCATCCGATCTGAACCAGATTTATTGTGCGTGTGCACCCCTGGTGCGGAGTAGACACGAGAGACTTCGAAATGGCGACCGAGCGGACGAGCTGGAGCTCGCGCGGTCGCCTCAATAAGGTCCGAGCGGCGCTAAGCTGCGAGGGCCTCAACGCCGCTTGCGGCTTTAATTATTATTATTTTTATTCTTCCCCACCATTAAGTGTCCTTTTGGGGGCTTTATCATATATGAAAACTCACCAAATTTGGCGGACTCGTCAGGACTGGTGAAAATTTACGTATTTTGGGGGCGTGGCAAAAAACACAACAGAAACGGCTCAAGAGCGCCCCCTAGAAATTTTCAAAATACCCTCCGCATAGACTTAGTTTGACGTAGAATCGTGAAATTTGGTACACTTGTCCAACTCACCAAGATGCACAGAAAACCCTCTGGCACCAACGCTGTACGATAAATGGTAAGGCGGCCATTTTGGAACGATGACCAAATTTTTACACCTTTTTGGCCGTTTACAGCCTCCGCATTTGAACGAACTCCTCCTAGGGATTTCGCTCGATTTGGTTCAAACTTGGCCAGTTTCTTCATAAGGCACGGGGGAACAAACAATATCAAAATTGTGCGTTTTCATGAATGCTGAAGGGGCGGGGCCAGACGTCAAAGTTGGACATCTCGCCATGAAAAACGAAACGCTTACAGCTCTTACACGAAAAGAGTCTAATACATCAAACCTTCAGTGATTGACGCACATCCGGTCCCCTGCATTACTGAATGGTCAAATCATGACATCACTTAAGCCACGCCCCCTGACAACAGGAAGTGTAAAGTTTTACTTTGAAAGGTCCATATCGGACCCGTGTTACCTAATCAGCGTGACATTGTGTCCAGTGACTAAAGACATGTTGGTGTAACAAGCTTTCCAGCACTGTTCGTTTTGGGTGGAGCAAGTGGGCGTGGCGACATGGCGAAGTAAGACGTAACGCCATCACCATACGTTTGGATCTAAAATCCACAGATTTGATCCGAGGAGTACCAAAATCAGTATGATCGATCATTGCCCACCCCTTGAACAGGTGTTTATGCTAATTAGCAAATTGCTACAGAAACGGCTCAAGAGCGCCCCCTAGAAATATTCAAAATACCCTCCGCATTGACCTTAGTTTGACGTAGAATCATGAAATTTGGTACACTTGTCCAACTCATCAAGATGCACAGAAAACCCTCTGGCACCAATGTTGTACGATAAATGGTAAGGCGGCCATTTTGGAACGATGACCAAATTTTCATCCCTTTTTGGCCGTTTACAGCCTCCGCATTTGAACGAACTCCTCCTATGGATTTTGCTCGATTTGGTTCAAACTTGGCCAGTTTCTTTATAAGGCACGGGGGAACAAATGTTATCAAAATTGTGCGTTTTCATGCATGTTGAAGGGGCGGGGCCAGACGTCAAAGTTGGACATCTCGCCATGAAAAACGAAACGCTTACAGCTCTTACACGAAAAGTGTCTAATACATCAAACCTTCAGTTATTGACCCACATCCGGTCCCCTACAAAACTGTATGGTCAAATCATGACATCACTTAAGCCACGCCCCCTGACAACAGGAAGTGTAAAGTTTTAGGTTGAACGGTCCATATTGGACCCCTGTTACCTAATCAGCGTGACATTGTGTCCAGTGACCAAAGACATGTTGGTGTAACAAGCTTTCCAGCACTGTTCGTTTTGGGTGGAGCATGTGGGCGTGGCGACGTGGCGAAGTCAGACGTAACGCCGTCACCATACGTTTGGTTCTAAACTCTACAGATTTGATCCGAGGAGTACCAAAATCAGTATGATCGATCATTGCCCACCCCTTGAACAGGTGTTTATGCTAATTAGCAAATCGCTACAGAAACGGCTCAAGAGCGCCCCATAGAAACTTTCAAAATACCCTCTGCATTGACCTTAGTTTGACGTAGAATCATGAAATTTGGTACACTTGTCCAACTCACCAAGATGCACAGAAAACCCTCTGGCACCAATGTTGTACGATAAATGGTAAGGCGGCCATTTTGGAACGATGACCAAATTTTCACCCCTTTTTGGCCGTTTACAGCCTCTGCATTTCAACGAACTCCTCCTAGGGATTTCGCTCGATTTGATTCAAACTTGGCCAGTTTCTTTATAAGGCACGGGGGAACAAATGTTATCAAAACTGTGCGTTTTCATGCATGCTGAAGGGGCGGGGCCAGACCTCAAAGTTGGACATCTCGCCATGAAAAACGAAACGCTTACAGCTCTTACACGAAAACTGTCTAATACATCAAACCTTCAGTGATTGACCCACATCCGGTCCCCTGCAAAACTGTATGGTCAAATCATGACATCACTTAAGCCACGCCCCCTGACAACAGGAAGTGTAAAGTTTTAGGTTGAACGGTCCATATCGGACCCCTGTTACCTAATCAGCGTGACATTGTGTCCAGTGACCAAAGACATGTTGGTGTAACAAGCTTTCCAGCACTGTTCGTTTTGGGTGGAGCATGTGGGCGTGGCGACGTGGCGAAGTCAGACGTAACGCCGTCACCATACGTTTGGTTCTAAACTCTACAGATTTGATCCGAGGAGTACCAAAATCAGTATGATCGATCATTGCCCACCCCTTGAACAGGTGTTTATGCTAATTAGCAAATCGCTACAGAAACGGCTCAAGAGCGCCCCCTAGAAATATTCAAAATACCCTCTGCATTGACCTTAGTTTGACGTAGAATCATGAAATTTGGTACACTTGTCCAACTCACCAAGATGCACAGAAAACCCTCTGGCACCAATGTTGTACGATAAATGGTAAGGCGGCCATTTTGGAACGATGACCAAATTTTCATCCCTTTTTGGCCGTTTACAGCCTCCGCATTTGAACAAACTCCTCCTACGGATTTCGCTCGATTTGATTCAAACTTGGCCAGTTTCTTTATAAGGCACGGGGGAACAAATGTTATCAAAACTGTGCGTTTTCATGCATGCTGAAGGGGCGGGCCAGACCTCAAAGTTGGACATCTCGCCATGAAAAACGAAACGCTTACAGCTCTTACACGAAAGCTGTCTAATACATCAAACCTTCAGTGATTGACGCATATCCGGTCGCCTGCAATATTGAATGGTCAAATCATGACATCACTTAAGCCACGCCCCCTGACAACAGGAAGTGTAAAGTTTTACTTTGAACGGTCCATATCGGACCCCTGTTACCTAATCAGCCTGACAGTGTGTCCAGTGACCGAAGACATGTTGGTGTAACAAGCTTTCCAGCACTGTTCGTTTTGGGTGGAGCATGTGGGCGTGGCGACGTGGCGAAGTAAGACGTAACGCCGTCACCATACGTTTGGTTCTAAACTCTACAGATTTGATCCGAGGAGTACCAAAATCAGTATGATCGATCATTGCCCACCCCTTGAACAGGTGTTTATGCTAATTAGCAAATAGCCTCCACAGCGCCCCCTAGAATAATTAAAAACATCAGTCCCAAGCCGTTTTTGGCCCGATAATACTGAAACTCGGTGAATATATGTATCTTCTCAGGATCTACGAAAAACTCTCTTGGAGCACTGGTCAAAAACAAACACGAAGTCGGCCATTTTGGGTCAAAGGTCATTTTCGGGCATTTTTGATTTGCGTATTTAAACGAACTCCTCTTAGGGATTTTGAAGGATTGCCTTCAAACTTGGTTAATATGCCCTTAACACATTGGACAGTAAAAGTTAACAAAAGCTTTCGTTTTTGTTTATGTTAAAGGGGCGTGGCCAGGCCTCAAACTTGTGCTTCACGCCATACATTTCAAACCATTATAACTTTCACATTGAAAGATCAAAATGTACCAAACTTGGCATGAGTCATCCCTGTTGGATGCCCGACGATCCTCTGTGGTCATGTTGTGATGTCATCTAAGCTCCGCCTCCTCATAACAGGAAGTCACTTTTTTACATGGAAGGCTCCCTCTCTGACACCCTTGAACTAATCAGGATGAGCCTGTGTTAGAAGACGTATAACAAGTTGGTCGAGCATCATATTTTTTGTGCATGATCAGTGAGCACTTTTACACATATTGGTATTGTGGAAAGTTTAAATCCATTGTACCCCCTTCATTATTCCAACACTTATGTCAGTGATACATCAAACTATTTGCACCGGATTTATTGTACGTCATCAGTGATCACTTCTATACACATTTGTATAGTTTGTGAAAATTATACTCCGTTGTGCCCCCTACATTATTCCAGCAGTTAAATCTAAATCATACACAATCTCATCTGAATCAACTGTTTGGTGCATGATCAATGAGCACTTCTAGAAACATTTGTATTAGTGATTCATGACATCACTTGAACACCGACAACTCAGACAAGAAACTGACTATTACTAGGTAACTCTTCCAGCTTCAATTTATATACACACATTGCTATTGTGCTTTAAGCTATGACTCAGATGGGATGGATCTATTAGATGGATCCCATAATAAACTGAAACATATGTCAAATAAACAAAATACTAAAGGTGAAGGCACAGATGAGCAATTTGGTAGGACACAGTGGGACAGATTTGTGAGAGTTAAGATTTTTACTTAACATTTAAATACCGTACTAAATTTATAGCCATGAGGCCTTCAGTCTCATTCCATAAAGTAAAGTGACATTTTTAAAATTAAATTCTATTTAAATTTGTAAAAGTGACAAATTTAATACTTTTCATGTGTAAAGATTTAATGAGACAATTCAAACAAAAAGGGTTTCAATTAATATTATTAGCACAATGAGCAAGGCAGCACAAGGATTTGAACCTCGTCTCACAAGTGAAAGTACCAATACTACTGCCTTTTGCTTTTTTCGCGCAATCTAATAAGGGTAAAGCAAAACTTGCATTAAGCACAGCTTGTAAAATTTCACAAACAAATTGATCGTGAAAATATTGTTTATTATTACTTTTGGACGTGTTTTCCACACAAATTGTCCAGATTTAGAATGTGCTATCTTAATGCAAGAAACAAAACCTTTATATACAAATGCAGGTCATGAATGTTTGCAGATCCACAACGCAGTCAGAAGACAGTTGTTCTAAAACTTAATCACAGAAAGGTAGAAAGGTAAAAATGCCCGCGTCCGTTCACACAGGTGCTGTACACAGGCTCACGCCTGTCGCACTCTGCGTTCAAGAAAGGTAGAAAGGTTCAAAGAAAGGTAGAAATGTCCGCGTCCGTTCACACAGGTGCTGTACACAGGCTTGCGCCTGTCGCACTCTGCGTTCAAGAAAGGTAGAAAGGTTCAAAGAAAGGTAGAAATGTCCGCGTCCGTTCACACAGGTGCTGTACACAGGCTTGCGCCTGTCGCACTCTGCGTTCAAGAAAGGTAGAAAGGTTCAAAGAAAGGTAGAAATGTCCGCGTCGTTCACACAGGTGCTGTACACAGGCTTGCGCCTGTCGCACTCTGCGTTCAAAGAAGGTAGAAAGGTTCAAAGAAAGGTAGAAAGGTAGAAATGTCCGTGTCCTTTTGCACAGGTGCTGTACACAGGCTTGCGCCTGTCGCACTCTATGTTCCAGAAAGGTAGAAAGGTAGAAATGTCCAACAAGGCTTGGTGAAAAAAATAGCAGAAAGTAACAAAAAAGGCTCAAGGAGCAAAAAGTACGAGGAGCAGCGGCAGCCAAGGTGCGCCCGCGTCCGCTCACAGGTGTGCTCTGTCACACAGGTGTGCTCTGTCACACAGGTGTGCTCTGTCACACAGGTGTGCTCACCTCATCTTCATTGATGGTCATGAGCTTTTGTCTTGTTTACAAATGAGGGAAAGATTGAGCGCAACATCGCTAAGTGGATAGGTTCAGTGTCTCAAGTTCAGCATGTACTGTATTGGTTTGTCCTCGTAAAGTGAGAGCCGAGTCAACAGGCTTACATTTCAATTTATCTCTTGATTTATGTTCATAGTGAAGAAAGAACCAGGTCAAAAGGCAAAGCTCTTAATTACCAGTTGATCTACGTTTACATCTTCATTGATGGTCATGAGCTTTTGTCTCGTTTACAAATTAGGGAAAGATTGAGCGCAACATCGCTAAGTGGATAGCTTCAGTGTCTCAAGTTCAGAATGTATTGGTTTGTCCTCGTAAAGTGAGAGCCGAGTCAACAGGCTTACATTTCAATTTACCTCTTGATTTATGTTCATAGTGAAGAAAGAGCCAGGTCGCAAAGCTCTTAATTACCAGTTGATCTACGTTTACATCTTCATTGATGGTCATGAGCTTTTGTCTCGTTTACAAATTAGGGAAAGATTGAGCGCAACATCGCTAAGTGGATAGCTTCAGTGTCTCAAGTTCAGCATGTACTGTATTGGTTTGTCCTCGTAAAGTGAGAGCTGAGTCAACAGGCTTACATTTCAATTTACCTCTTGATTTATGTTCATAGTGAAGAAAGAGCCAGGTCAAAAGGCAAAGCTCTTAATTACCAGTTGATCTATGTTTACATCTTCATTGATGGTCATGAGCTTTTGTTTATGAGTAAAACAATGAGATCTTGGATACGAAGAGCCAAAATACAAACTTTTTCGCAGGGTGTCTGCCCTCTACCTTAAAAATGGGCTGAGAAACTCAATCGTTCATAAAGGACTTTGAGTACATCTGTTGCTTCTCTACGTTGAGAGAAGATAGATAAACGTGGCTCAAAAATTGGATAGGATGATTCCTAAATGTTTTCCTTGTGAGATGTTCCACATATCACACCACACAGACATCCAGAGGAAGATTTACGACACTTCGGATGGACTACGTTTTGCAACTGGCTTGAGAACGTCTCACACTTCTCACAGAGAAGTTGGCTTAAGTGACTTGGGAGAGGGAAGTGTGGAATTCCTTAGCTGTTAATCCTGTGAGAAGACCCCGGATAAGTGGAAGAAAATGGATGGACAGACAACTCAGGAAAATTTCATCGGTTTAAAACCACACATTATACCCTCATGATCACTAAAATATGTTGGTATGACCATAGCCTCCATTTCATATGCATCTGATTTTAAGTACACGTGATCTATGAGAGTTCCTTTCTCAGTGGTTGGTTCTTTCACTATTTGAATATATCCTCTGTCACTTAGTACTTTAGAAATGGATGAGCTTTTAAAAAGATCTTCATTAAAGTCTCCCATTAATCCAATTGTATTACTTTTTTGTTCTAGCCAATCAAGCAATGTGCCTAAATTTTTCTTAAAAATTGCCAGAGGATACTGGGGTGGGCGATAAACAACCACCACCACTAGATTCAAACTCAGAAAATGACACACTACACACTCTAAATCAACATGTGGTGAATGCAAAAATTCACATGCCATACCATCTGCAATATAGATGCCAACACCACCATGTTGTTGCTGTTGTAATGGTATCAATGTTGTCTCCTTGCCAGAATACGCTAAATTTCGTGGACAGTTATGGAAACTGTATCCATCAATCTTTAATGTATCTGACGAGACAACAGACACCCAGGTTTCTGTTACAGCAATACACTTTGGTTTGAACTGTTGTGTACAAAATGCCAAATCTTGAACATGGCGATTCAAACTTTGAACATTTATTAAAAACACAGTGAAACATGATCCATCAAATCTACCCAGTTGTGAAGGTTCTGTCAAGAGAGGTGTCATATGCTGAATTGCATCTGTTACATCATCCTTACAATAAATCTTTTTATCATTAAATTCCTGAATCGTCAATCCAGAAATACTTTTAACTCGGCTTAGAGCAACATAAGCTTGACCGGCTGAAAAGATTTTACTGAGACAAACAACTGCTTCTTCAACAGTTATGCCTTGTACTTTGTGTACAGTAACGGCCCAGGCAAGCTTCAGTGGAAATTGACGTCGCAATCCACCTTTAGCAGTGGCTCTTTCCTCCTCGGGTTTAATAGGTGTGGATCGAGCCAAATCTGATGATGTATAATGACTGTTTTTCCTCCTCTGTATACCTACACGATCATCATCAAATTCAACATAAACCATTTTAGGAAAGTTATCCTTTTCTGGTTTAATGATCTTTGTAACAGTACCGCAAACACCATTAACCAAACCATCACTAACATCCACATTTTTACATAGCATGACGCGTGCACCTTTACCCAAAAACAACTCTTCTGATAAACATGTATTTGACGCTTTAACGTGACTCCCTTCTAATGATCTTAATTTGCCTGTTTTCTTATCATTTACATAATCTTGTGCCGCAATTCTTACGTAGTCTGGGCACATTTCAAACAAATGATTCATGTTGTGCTCATTTACTTGTCGATTCGTTGCAAATATATGCAAGGCTGAGCTCACCTCACCAGTTTCGCAACTTTTTAAAACCTGTATATCACCAGGTAGCATAGCAGTCCCTTTGGAACGAGTCCTTATCCGATTTAACAGTTGGGCAAAAACAACATCTTTTTGTCTGACTATTTCTGTTAATTCAAAAAGTTTAAATAAATCTGACCACAAGGGGCTAGCAACTCCATCTGAATACAGTGCTTTACCTTTGACAGGAGGTAATTGGAAAAAATCGCCTACTGCAATTACTGTAACATTTCCAAATGGAGAAAAGTTACCCGTGTGTTTTATCTGACGTAATCTACCGTGGATGTATGATAAGAGATTATGATCTACCATTGATAT